>CM040480.1:7920442-7937450 GCA_022758105.1 Pangasianodon gigas
ACCTTTATACTCTCTCACAAGCAATCATACTCTCTCATTTACCCTAATACTCTCTCACAATCACACTCTCTCACACTCTCTCACAAGCAATCATAGTCTCACATACACCTTTATACTCTCTCACAAGCAATCATACTCTCTCATACACCTTTATGCGCTCTCACACTTCCATACTCTCACACACACCATCATACTCTTCTACACACACCATGCTTGAACATGTTAATTTAACTGTAAATGTTATTACATTCTTGGTAATCCACACTGGAATATGCCATGCTGTCTCACCTCTGAACTCTGGGGACAGCGTGTCTTCACTGGACAGTGACGGAGAATCCAGTGTATCCTGGGAAACCAGCTGGTCCTGCCCCTCCTTCTCTTCTGCAGACAATGATTTAAAAAGAGAGGATGGTGGAGAGCAGAGAGCTGCAGTGCTGCCAGGTAGAGAGGATGTGTCTGAGATGCTGAGCTCCTGACTGGGCTCTGGGCTGGGAGGACACGGCTCTGGCTCATTAGTGGAGAGCAAGGACAAGAGAGCTGAAGCACGCAAACCTAGAGGGGGTGAAGAGACAGACAGGAACAGAAAATGGAAGAGATGGATAGAGAAGTCAGACGGTGATAAAGCACAATGATAAAGACAATGATAAATGATAGAGCTCATATTAGTACTGAAAGTTTCCAGAGAAACAGGGCGCTTCGGATGAATGTCCTTCATCAGCTGTGCAAGCAAAGTGCAAAGTTTCACCTCCTACAGCCTCAGAAGCATGTTGCTTACACAGACGATAAAGGACACTCATCCAACACGTCCTGTTTCTCTGGAAACTTTGTGTACTATGCTTCATTTTTACTACAGCCACCATCTTTATTGAAGAACACCACGCTTATTTCCTGGATTCTTCTTCATATATTACCTTTTCCTGTCTGGCCCTTCATCAAACACTCAGTGATGAGCTGGGAGCAGCGGCTTTGCAGCGCTGCAGCGTGACCCTGAGCCACGGTGTCCGTTGACTCGCTCATCAGCTCGGAGGTGAACAAGGCCAGGCTGGCAAACAGGAGCCAGGAATAGTTGTGGATGTAAGGCTGGATGAGCCTGTGCCGATCGCTGATGCGGATGGTCACCATGGGGTAGACTGTGATACGGTGGGTGGGCAGATGGCTGCGGGAAAATATTGAAGAAATTGTTACATGTAGCCAAAATTGACTAACTGTAGCGTTTCCATTCACTTTATTAACACAAATCTTTCAATTTCTCCTCTTAGGCCAAGCATCTGGATGGGAATTTATATGCTGATATGCTGAACTGTGAGTTCCTAATCCAGTTTTCTGCTGAAACTTTCTACCTGTCGGGGTATTTCTTGGCGTTGTAGCAGCCGAAGCAGAGGTCGAAGTCCTCGCAGACGTTGCAGTTGATCCTGCTGCCTACGATGAGACCCTGGCAGTGATCACAAGCGTACTCCATGTTCACCATCTCGTGCTCGTCCTCGTGCCCTTCAGGCTTGGCGCCGCCTGTAGAGTAAAAGCAGAACCATAACCAGTAAAAAATAATCCCTTCTGCTGACACCTTAAAAACAAGTGTTTAACATCACAACAAGGAACACATTATGCACACTGATAATTGGATATGATTACGATTTAAAAATATTAGCAATACTCCTGTAATGAGACTGGCTCAACAAGTAAGATTTTTTGAGCAGCAAAAAAAAAAAAAAAAAAAAAAAAAGCCTCTGTATGCCTCTGAGATAAAGAGATAGAGATTAATAAGATAAATAAAACAAGATTCCTTTTTTGGCCAATTTTTATGCAGCAATGCATGTATTCTTGTTAAAATTTCTATGTTCATCACACAAGAGTTCTTTGGAACTACTGTTCCAGGAACTGGAACTGTGCCACTGCGGCAGACGACTGTACTTATAACAATATTATACATCATATGCGTGATAAGTAAGAAATAAACACTTCAGGGCTTGCTGTTAAAATAATTAATAATGAGGTGGTGTCATGTAGTACAGTTATGACAGCAAAGCCTATCATAACAGCACATTCAGAACTGTTTTATTCCTCCTATACCAGAGAAATTCTAAAAAAAACTATTAATATTTTATCCATTTATAGTTACATTTAATTTTGTGGAACATCCAAGAGAGAATTTAGTTCCAGTTTTTGTCATTTACATTATAGCTGCTATAAATAGTCATTCTCTAACCATTCTCACATATTTTCTTGGTGAGAAACAACCTTTTGTGTTACGGAAATAAAAACCAAACATCCCGACATTGCTTTGCTACTGCTTTTATGAGGAGTTAAAGATTTCAGCAGCTCACTCAGGAAGCAGGTCTTGCACAGATCCATGTCCGTGCACTGCAGACAGCGGTAGCGGTGTCCAGGAGCGATTCTCTCACATCCGTCACACGAGATCTCCACGTTCAACAGATCACAGTACCGCGCAATGAACATGTGCATCTGCAGAGAGCAAAGGACACAAGGTCAAAGGTCAAAATGTAGACACGAACAAGCTGAGCAAACTTCCATGAGTAAGAACTGTATCCATTAGCTGTATTATAAATAAATCAGTATAATGCTTTAGTAGAATGTTTCGTATAGTTAATTCAGTCGCAGTTCAGAATGAGCTCATGGAAATACTCCTTAGCGTGTCTTCATAATTGGTAACTCAAACTGATAAACAGTAGATCTAGTGAGAAAAAATGAACATGAGCGTATACGGAGCATTTTCCATGGAAAGGTTTTTGTTATGCTGTTAAAAAAAAGGAGATTTGTGTAAAGTGAAATGGCAAGTTTGCTAAGTTTGAGGTTGAATTCATTGTAAATATTTGTCTGGCTCGAGCAGTGGAATTATAACAGGTGTTGACATTTTCCCCATGTTTACTGAGTCAAGACAAAGAGACTCAATGTTGCAAGAAACGCATTTGGGACAGGCTTTAAGGGCCGTTTTTCTTACTATTATTCTGAACAGGACACCTGTTAGCTATAAAGAGATTCACGATGCTTTTTGATTATTTTTACCAGTCACTATTACTTCTACCATTCACTATTTTCAGAGCTCCTTAGGTTTAATATAATGCTGTGGTTTCTGAACGCTGGAACCCAGCCCAGGTTTTGTAACTAGTCGACAAAGTGGAAAATGCAAAAGTGAAGTTTTTGCATGGCAAAATCACTGTCTGCGTGATCATTAGCATTGTGTATTCAGGTGTGTCTACCTTTCTCTTGTCCTCTGCTGAGGCCTGGGAGATCTTGTCGAACCATTTCTCGAACATGCCGTCCATGCACTCGTCCATCCACTCTGTGTTCCTCTCATAGTCGGCGATCTCGTCCTCTTCTGTCCACTGACTGCAGAAACGACAGAGACAAGGAAGTATACATCAGTGCACATTAAGGACACTGAAGGCTTGCACACAACAAGTCTGAGTCTTTTTTTTTTTTTTCCCCAAGTAAACTGATTAATCATGATTGATTAAATAGATAAGGCTGGAACACAGCAGTAAGAATCCAGCAGGGGGCGCTAAGCTCCAGAGCTCACCTGATGGCAATGTCATGCACGCTGATGTTCTCCTGAGACATGGTAAGCAGCAGATCAGGTAACTTGATGTCTTCAAAAAGAGGCAGGTCTTGCACTTCCCAGCTCATGTCTAGCAGGTGGAGCAGACACGTCTGCACACACGACAATGCCGGCAGCAGCACCCTGAGGCACAAGAATACAGTCTTATTTAAAAGAAAATAAAACACATATCAAATTTATATGCATTCTGTTATACACACACACACATATACACTCACCATCCACTTTAATAGGAACATCTGTACACCTGCTCATTCATGCAGTTATCCAATCAGCCAATCACGTGGCAGCAGCACAGTGCATAAAATCATGCAGATACAGGACAAGAGCTTCAGTTAATGTTCACATCCAACATCAGAATGGGAGAAAATGTGATCTCAGTGACTTTGTTCATGCCAGAAGGGTTGGTTTGAGTATTTCAGAAACTGCTGATCTCCTGGGATTTTCACACACAACAGTCTCTAGAGTTTACACAGAATGTTGCCAAAAAAAAAATAATTTCCGTGGGTGGAAACGCCTTGTTGATAAGAGAGGTCAGAGGAAAATGGCCAGACTGGTTCAAGCTGCCAGGAAGGATACAGTAGCTCATATAATCACTCTTTACAACTGTGGTGAGCAGAAAAGTATCTCAGCATGCACAGAGCATTGAAGGTGGATGGGCTACAACAGCAGAAGACCACATCAGGTTCCGCTTCTGTCAGCCAAGAACAGGAATCTGAGGCTATCATGGGTACAGACTCACTCAAACTGGACAGCTGAAGATTAGAAAAAAAAACACCTGGTCTTTTTCCAGTCTTCAGCTGTCCAGTGTGGGTGAGTCTGTACCCATGATAGCCTCAGATTCCTGTTCTTGGTTGACAGAAGCGGAACCTGATGTGGTCTTCTGCTGTTGTAGCACATCCACCACAAGTTTTGATGCTTTGTGCGTTCTGAGATGCTTTTCTGCTCACCACGGTTGTAAAGAGTGATTATTTGGTTACTACAGACTTCCTGTCAGCTCACACCAGTCTGGTCATTCTCCTCTGATCTCTCTCACTAACAAGGTCTTTCAGCCTGCAGACCCTCCGCACACAGGATGATTTTTTGTTTTTCGCACCATTCTGTGTAAACTCTAGAGACTGTTGTGTGTGAAAATCCCAGGAGATCAGCGGTTTCTGAAATACTCAAACCAGACCATCTGGCACCAACAACCACGCCACGGTTAAAGTCACAGAGATCACACTTTTCCTTCATTCTGATGTTTGACGTGAACATTAACTGAAGCTCTTGACCTGTATCTGCATGATTTTATGCACTGTGCTGCTGCCACATGATTGGCTGATTAGGTAACTGCGTAAATGAGCAGGTGAACAAGTGTTCCTAATAAAGTTGACGGTGATTGTATATAACATTTCTTACATAGAAAGAAGTTCAATGAGTTTACATTGTATTGTAAAAAGAATTCTGGTCATACAATAAGAAATACAACAATAATAATAATAATAATAATAATAATAATAATAATAACAATAACCAAAACCTTCATGGATTAAGATAAACAATTAGTGATAAAATAACTGTGCTCAATAAAAATGCTGAGCTGAATCTTGATACACAGAAACAAAGACTACTTTACAAAAACAGTTTAAATAGCTCTCCCTTGTGGAGAATCATCAACTTACAACACACGAGTGAGTGGGAAAGCTAAAATCTCTCTAAATACAGAAATCAATCACTCTACTTCTTCAGTGTTTTGCACGTGGTCCTGCACCCGATGATTAAAAAAAATATTTCTCATATTTACATCAAATGAATTAAATAGACTGTACATATAAGCTACTTTAATCTAAAACAAAAGGCTCATTCACACTATCAAACATGATCTTACTTGTCATCGAGCTCGCTGAATCCTTGCACTGCCTCTACGAGCATGCGAATGAGCTGATGGTAGGACGACCTGACCTGCTCCTTCAGATCCGACCCACAGCCGGATAACTGCGAGAAATAACTGAGAGAGACAGAGGACTATTATTAAATGTGTACACTGGTGAGAAGGTGTATGTAATTAGGACAGTGAATAAGCAGTACTGTTAACATTATCCATTATGCTATCCACGGCAACACAGAAAATAATCCAGGTGAAGCACACTGCTTGAAAACTGCTGCAAGAACTTAATAATCACGTAAACAAAAATGACATGTTTGAGATATAACCAACATATCAGGTCATGATGAGCTCCGATGTTAATCAGTGTGACCTTTTACACAATATTACACTATACTGCGCAGTTCAATCTACACAGCAGTCCTTTAGCAGTGCCTGTTCTTGCGTCAGTTAAAATCCAAACTTCATAAAGGTTCTAACTGACACTCAGCATTGGACTGGATTAATAAATATCATTTAACAATCATGTCTATGTTCATAATAACGTGAAGATCAATATGGCCACGTTGTTTATAAATGCTCTATGCTCTATGCCTATAAACGGTCACTCGGCATGTGTGTGTCATCTCCGTGATTAACACAGGAGCGTCTTGGAAGCAGGCACCATTGTAAAATCTTATAAATACCAGGAAACACATATAAATTGCAGTCCATGGTAATCAGCTATTCCGTACAGATGCATTAGCCAGAGATTAGGGGAAAAAAAAAAACCAAATATGTATGATAATTACATCTTGGCAGCCTGAACCAAAATCAAATCAAATCAAATCATGAGGTATCGGTGACACACCCACACCTATTAAGCCTATTACCCCTGTTATCATAGTGCGAACAGAAGAGTAAAAGCAACCGAACAACTCAGCTGTATGAATAGACAAGTCGTACTTGGTGAAGTCTTTCTGGCAGGCCAGCAGCTCCTGCAGGAACAGAATGCAGGGAGCCTGGAAGAGGTGCGGTTTCCCCAGGGACAGTAAACACTGCTGCACCATGTCTAAAACTTCACACACACTCGTAGCCTGGGACTTTTTTAAGGCAAGAGTCTGGAGAACACTACACACATATATACACACACACACAAACACACAGAAAGAGAGTTGAGGAATTAGTTATTGTATGCTGTTTGACCATAGCATATAGACAGACACATTTATTTAACATAATAAGTACATAAATAAAGTACCACACTGTAGTGTCTGAATGCCAATTAGTGTTATTGCAGCAGTTCTGGAAAAATTTCAGTACATTTCTCAAAAAAAAAACCCTTTAAAAATTTAGTTAAAATAATATAAGAATTAATCAATATAATAATTATGATAAATATTTTTTAAAACTAATAAGTTAAAAAAATCACGATGCTTTATATTAAAGTTTATTAACCATTATTTATTGCATTTTTAACAATAATACACCACAAATTTCTGCATCAGTTAACCACAAGTGATTAAAACTTATACTAGAAAAATATTCATGTTAATGTTGTGGAACATCCACGAAACAAGTTCATTAATTTTATAGCAGCTATAAAACAGACGTTCCCTCACCAGTCCTCTTCTTTTTCTCTCTCGTGAAGTTAGTAAGACAAAGAAATGCAGGTTATCACCAAGAAACCACAAAGCTTTCCATCCTAAAGACTTTCCCGTGTCTGAAAACTTAAAGTTACAGCTCTACCTCTGACGGTTACAATGCGCTGACACTGGAGACTCCTTCCACAAATGCTACACAACCGTCTCCTTACAGAAAACTTCACCATATCAACAATTACACATTTTTAAATCTGTTAATGTGGAGTGTCCACCATACCTGGTCTCACTAATCGCCATGTCCTTCACAAAGCCGAATATGTGTTTGAGAATTGGGAATCTCTCTTTGACTGAGGGCATGGGGCGCGTTTCCTCAACCGAGCGGTAGGAAAGCAGTCTGAGGCGGCCGCGGCTGAAGGGCGCTCTGCGGGAAAAGGCCAGCGGGGACACGGGCTCTCCGCACTGAGAGTGAAGGCTCTCTGTGGATCCTCTCGAACCTTGAGCACTGGCACTGCTGGAAGCTCCGGGATCTGAGGAAGCAGAGCTCTGAGCCTCTACCCTTGTAGGACTCTGGGAGGAGGAGGGAGCGGGACAGGCCTGGAAATCACTTTCTGATATAGACATAGAGTGAGGGAGAGCGGGGACAACAGGGCTCTCGGCTGGTTTACAGGAATCAGGATATGGAGGAGACGCAGTGGCACTGCCAGCACCGGGGCTGAACCTGAACAACAGCAAGCTCTTACTGATGCAGATCTCAGCTGGAGAGAGAGAGAGAGAGAGAGAGAGAGAGAGAAAAGAGAAAGAGAGAGACAAAGACAGTAAGAACATATGGAAAGGATGTGAGAAATAGACAAAAGTTTAAAAAAAGAGAAAACGTGGTTTCATGACTTAGAAAGTTAATGTTAAAAAAATTAATAAAAGCAGAAAACAAAAAAATAAACATTTTTATTTAAAAGTATTTACATTTTTCTTTATTTATAAAAACAAATAGTATTTTTTTTTATATAATTGCATGTTTCTATTAATATTTATAATAATAATAAATAATAATAATAATAATTAGAGATGGCACAATACCACTTTTTCTGTTCCGATACTCATACCATAAGTATCAGCCAATATCGATACCCATGTGATATTTTTTTTCTTTAAATCTATTATAAGCTTTAGAACTGAAGCGCTTAAAAAAATACACATAAATATGCAGCTAAAAAAAACAAAAAAACAAAACAAAACTGCAGCTTTCATACAAAAATCACCTGCATTGCAAATATAATAAATATAATTCAGAATAAATAATAATAATAAATTAATAATACATTTAATAATAATAATAATAATAATAATAATAATAATATCATCCTTTTTTTCATTAAATAAAGGAAAAAACTAACCCAGAGACTCTGGCGTAACTTCTCCTTGACCATCTCCTTTCTCTCCTGACCCATTCATTTTGACCAGCAGGGAGCGCTGCTTCATCTCCAACTAACACACAAACACATGGTTCACTTAAAAACAACTGACGCATCACTCATGTGAATAGAGTAATAAATGAGTAAGGCTCAGTCTCACCATCCATGTCCTAATGCCATCAGCGAGCATGTAGACTTGCACAAGGTCCTCATTCACACAGCTCTGCCCCTGCTTTACCACTGGAGGGGCAAAAAGAGAGCGACACACGGGGGCATGTAAACACACTGTGTATACGGTTAGTGCAGAAATGACAGTTTATTGTATTGTTAGTGTCAGATCTGGTAATGGGCAAGTGAGTTGGGGATAATTTAACAACAGCTTACAATCCACACACACAATCTGTGTGTGTGTGTGTGTGTGTGTGTGTGTGTGTGTGTGTGTGTGGAATACACAGACATCCAAAGCTGTTGATTGCCTACCATTGTTAATTTAGTCAACATTACTAACATTAACATTTTGTCAGGGAATTATAAGAGAAGAAATGCAAGAAATGTGAGAACATTAAAAACAATTTTTTAATTTAGGCTAATTGGCCTTTTAAGAGCTGTTTTGGAAGGATCTGGAAATTGACAGGGCGATGATTGATATCACCAAGTGTCATGAGATTTCTCAAAAATTGCTGAACGAATGCTGCACAAACGAAACTACTCTCATTGCTTATCTGATAATGGAGTATTGAACTTCACTGAGGTTTCACATGTGTGTTCCTAATGTTTTCTTGTGTTTAGTGAAAAGTGTCTGAAAGCGTGCTGCACTGGCTATATGAAAACCTAAAAAAACTAAAAATGACCCTAATAAGTGTAAATGAACCATGCAGATCTTCATTCTACTACAAATACATTTAAAGGTAAATAATAACTCTGAATGAAACATGGACAGGATTTCAGATTATCCCTGCTCTTAAAACTGGATTTTTTCACAATAAGACTCTTTACCAAAGTTCCTGAGGGAAGTCTGAAGAGCTGGGGTGTGGTACACCATAGCCGCCCAGATTGCGTTTACGGCCTGATCGACCTTCGACCCCGCAGCAATCTCATTCCTGATCAGCTGTTTCTTGCAAGACAGCATGAGGTTCCTCATAAGCTCCGCCCTTTCATCACACGACTCACGGGAAGGGTCCCAGCGAGCAAAGTCCACCAGGAACTCCACCAGGTCATCTCCAGAAGAGACGGATTTTGTCTGGAGGACAGGATTGTGTGCAAACAAACACAAAAAAAATGTCATATTTGACAGACAGACAGACTTTATTGATCTCCAAGGGGAAATTTAATATCCTGCTTAAGAGCTGTGTGAATGGATTGAACTGTTCAAACACATAATTAAGTGTGGACAAATCATAAATCCATTAGCTAGCAAGGGAACGATCTAATGTGTTTGCTTAGTTCCATGTTTTGGCAGCCCAGAAACCTCACTGACTAGACAGCTAACAATGTAATAACGTTTAGTGGGCTAGTGTGTTATTTTTAGTTTATTAAGACAGCATGAGGTTCAGCATCTGTCTAATGCACCGTATCATGTTTGCACCCTAAACAAGAAGTTATCAAGTCGCTGACCACCGTTTGGCCAATGAGATGTGCTCTTCTGCCTCACATTGCATGTGAAAGATATTATTTGTGCACGGCTATCATATGTGTTTCCTTTCGATATGTTTTGTCAGTGTTCTTGATTCTGAAAATCAGGATCATCTGTCATCCATGCACACTAATTATTCACCGTTCTACAGCCATAATACCGTCAGCCAGATGGCCAGGGGTGTAGTTTTTTCCCTTCTTTTTCTGGTTGTTGAATGTACTCACCTGCAGGTTAAACTACAAATAAAAAAAAACTAATAGCTCAGGACTCGGGGCACCTGAGCTACTGACTGATAATATTTACAAATTAAAAGGCAAAATAAGCATATTTGAGCATTTTTCATATTCATTAAAGTTTATGAAAACCCACGTTTCCACATGACTTGTGTCACTTGGTGTAAGAAAAGTGCTCTGAGTAAGTACAAGATTTATAGCATACCAAGCTAAACAAAGAGCTTTTATGCCAGAGGTAGATTTTTATGCCTTCAAAATGTAAATATAAGGATAAACAAATATGAAACATTACATTTTATGCTAAAGTTATGATATCACCTTGTTATATTTTATTTGACTTAAAACGATAGTGTAGTGCTACTTCTAACACGCACTCCATCTGTCGCAGTAAAACAATATAGACTCAGAATTCTGGTGCATTTCAATACTACATATTTTAGCTAACAGATTGATTTCATAGCCCTAGACTACACATACAAAAAGTCTAAATAAATAAAAAAATACAAATTGCATATGCTGTACACTCATAGAGTTATAACAAAACGCAATACTCTATTACATTCTTAAGCACTAGGTGAGGTATTTCATTGCAGAATGAAATGATGTTGGATACAATGATCCGTTTGTTCGTGTGCTTGTACCTGTTTTGTATCGTTACCACAGTGTTCAGGTTCTCGGCTTCTGGCTGGTCCACTCAGGCCATGTGTGAACACTGGCTTCCACAGAGGAGAGGAAATCACGTGGTTCATCACGGCTGCAGGAAGCTCCTTCACACTGTGCACCTCTGAGAAACCCGAAACACGGCAAAAACAAGCCATGAATGACGTAATGACATCAACATTTCACTAAAGAATGACCTGAACCAGGAAATTAAGACACGGTTTACACTGAGAACATGTTTTAAGTGGTTATGGAGGTATATGGTGGCCTTATGTTTGCAGGGTTTGGAGAATTGGATTGACTACGTGACAAATCTTAGGATCATCAAAGAAGAAAGAAAGAAAGAAAGAAAGCTGAGTGAATATCAACACTCAGTAGAGGTGCAGATCTACTCAGAGGAATACACCTATTTTGGGATCACCTCCACTCATCCGTACGATCATGTATACGGGAAGTTAAGTAGAAAAACTCAGAAATATCATACCGTGTGTGGATTTGAGCGCCATGGTGCGTGAAGCCAGACGGCCCATCAGCCTCGACACGAGGAGCTGCAGGTCAGAGATCCAGGACACGCTGATGTCTGGAAGACCGAACGCCGTCACTGTGAACTTGTAGCCCCACTCGGTGTTACTGCTGTCTGAGTGGAACAGGAACTGCAGCTGGTGGCCTGCTTTAAACGTGACTTTCTAAAAAAAATAATAATAATAATAATAAATAAATAAATTGCAAACTCATTTCACCAAATTTTCCACTTTGCTTCATTTTGTTCACTTTACCACATTTTGTAGTGTGAAATAGCCTTATTTGGAATTATATGTCATAAAAATACAGAAGATATCACATTATATTGAAGTGCAGCAATATAACAGCCGTATAGATTGCAAAATTATATGCAAATAAAAAAAGGTCAAAGTCAATAACGCATTTTGGTCAGTAACTGAGGTTATGGTTCTGAGTTGATTTCCCCTTTTTTTCAAATCTTTCAATTTTAATTACAGCCCACAAGATGATTTTAATTTAGAACATGGATATCATATTCACTCAGCAGGCCAGATTAAACCTTTATTGGACATGACTGCTCTAGATAATGGGACTAATACAATGTCAATTTCATTAGTAACTGATACATATTTATAGCTCACCTTTGGCCACTTTTCAGAGCCGACTTTCATGTCATACCGCACTTTGCCTCCTCTGGAATCGGTAAACTCCAAATAGTCGTACCTGCCAATTGAGGAAAATACAAGCTGCTTAACAGACAGTAATGTGGCAACTTCTTTAATTAAAGTACAAACACTTTTTAGGAGTTTTATGAATGATCTTTGCACAAGTTAATGTGTAATTCTATCAGAAGGGAGCACTCTTGAGTAGGGATGCATCAATACCATTTTTTCAGACTGAGTACAAGTCTGAGGACATGCTTCTTAGCATGTGTTGATACCGATACTGACACCGGAATGACCTACTTCCACCTTGACACCCTTTTAAAAGGAAGCGTGTCTCAGTGCTTGCAGAAGTGAAGTGCTCCCACATGCTCTCACAGTTTCTCCGCACGCCCGGTTGACTGCTCCACACTCGCAAATATCTTTGCACTCATTTTTAATGATTGCTAATAGTGTTCCGCATGCTCGTGCTCTTTATTAAGATTTTGATTAAATGTCTTAAGATGTTTTATTAGGTTACTTGTATTGTAGGAAGATGCTGTAGTTATTACTATAGATATTTTCACAGAGGACAGTTTGCAGTCTGCTTTGCGTTGATTAATGCTTTGTCATCATTAATCGCGTAATATGTCCAGGTCATTCTGTGTCATCTGTTCATTTTGTGGCACAGCAACATACACTAGGCTTACGTCATTATACTATCATATGGTATAGGTAGTTGATGCATCCCTAGTTATAAATGTTAGAAACACAAACACCCATACCTCTTCTCTGTCTCGCAGCGTTCATCAAAATCCACTTCGAAATAAGTGGCACCGGGACAGAGGAACACAGTGTTCTCATGTTTACTGTCTTCGTAATTGTGAGGGGACTCCATGACCCATGTTCTTAACACCACCGGCTGCTGAGGATGCTGCCAGCCGTCCACATCCCCCTATAAAAAAGTGCAGCACTCCATTAGGTGACAACTATAAATGCTTTTACTATGGGCCCTATTTCATCTGTACATTTACTGCATACAAGTAGATTAATCATAACGTTCAGACATGACCTCAAAAAAACATGCATCTCACTCACCTTGGAGGAATCCTCTACACTGCTGCACAGCTTCTTGAGCAGGTCCAGCAGAGAGAAGAAGCTCTTGAGAATGATGCAGTGAGGAACGTCCAGAGCACACAGCTCCAGCAGGAAGATCGCCTACGCCAACATTATAGCCAGCGTTATACAGGGACAGGTTAAAAGACAATGACGGAAATGTGTGCCCTTGCTTCAAAATACAAATAAATGCAATTTATCATTATCAAAACTTTTTTGCCAGCTAGCTCGGTATGGCATGGATTATCAAAATTAAACACACCCCAGCTGGGAAATACTGTGGATGCATGTACAACAAGTGACACTGACAACACTACATGAGCTAGTATACTGTAGTTGCACCATCATCAGTTGCTAAGGGATCTATTACAGCCCCCGATGATTGCCTGTGTAACAAGTTTAGCAGTTTTATTTTTGTATAATATCCATTTCAGAATCAAATGGCTTTTACTCTAGCATAAACACCCTTTATGTTAGGAGTATGGTGCGGGTTTAGCAAGGTAGGGAATCATTTTGGTGTTTGTTAGGGATGTAACCGAATATGAATACTTTATTCAGATTGAATAGATAACGTTTTCTAAACAGATATAAAAACAGATTCAAATAAGGAACACTATTCTTTATTTTTAAAGAAAGCTTGCCTGAAAGGGTCACCAATGCATCTTGTTCAGACTATAGACGTGCATCAACATGAACATGGGTCACTGTGCAATGCATTCATTCATTCATTCATTCATTCATCCTTAGTAACTGCCTGGTCAGGGTCACGGTGGTTTTAAATTAGGCTACTAGTTTGTTTATATTTTGGAAAATAGAACTGAGGAAATATGTTATAATTTATCATGGGCACTTACAAACAAAAATAATAGCTTTATTTCGATTTAAAAAAAAAATTGCCCCACGCACATCTCTAGTTGAGACCAATTATGAACTGGAGTGATGTAGCTGAGGTTGAGGAACTGTCAGAGCCAGAATTCACACACCATGCTGACAGTGCTGGCATTTCTACGCCCACTATAGGTTTAAATCGAATGTAGATACAAGTACGGATATTTGAGGCACTAAACAGATAGAGATTGTGGTATATTGTTACAACCCTTGTGTTTATGGACGGTTTTTGAAGTGTAGGATTTGCCTATTCAAATGACACTATGCTACTCTCTTTGTGTCTCAAATCCTGTTTGCTTCTTCACAAAATCTGAAAAAATTCCAAAATATAAGCTCTATCTAGGACCCTTATGTCATTTTTACTTTTTTTTATCTTTAGCTATCTTAGCAGTTTATCATTTTGTAATATTCTATCAAACTATGGCCACCTCTCATTTATACAAAATAACTCTGACAACATTAACTGGCACGCAGAACAGACTGAACTAACGAGGCATTATGGGTAAGTCAGTACCAGCTGCCTGGTTGCCATGGTGACGATGGAGTTGCCGAGCTTGGCAACGATGTCAGTCGCAGAGTATCTCTCCAGCAGGGAGCTCAGCGTGGTTCGGGTGTTGGCGAGGAACTGTGCTACATCTGTTCAAGAGAAAGCACAAGAGCACTTAAGAAAATCTTAAATCAAGGAAAACTTCACAGCAGTGCAGTCCAGTGTCTTCTTATTGATCAAATTAGGTATCACATGCTGACTCATATCGCTATAAATAAGAAAGACTTCTTCAGTCTTAGTCTCATTAATGCTCAATGACAAAGCGTTTTTAAATTTTGGCAACAATGAATTGCAATTGTAATTCAGCCGTTTGTTGCAAGAAAAAAAAAAAAAAAAAAAAAAACCCGAAAAGAAAAATAACAATGTAAAAATGTTATCTATGCATTAAAATCTAAAAATAACATTTTAGTACATTTATATCATGTACAATATGATTACAAAACAAACATTTCAAGTATTTCTACTTATTCAGCTCGAAAACTTTTCTTGAAAACTTTTCTTTTTTTTAATTGAATTTTATGACCTGTGATGTCAGTCTTTACATTATTAACTTCATGATTGATCCAAAGCAATCTAGTTTGATAAAACAGCACAAATAAAGTTTCTGACACCACAAACACAGCAAGAATGCAAAAGGCTGTTGATTTTACTGGCATCTGAAATGACCTCACCGATCGAAGAAGTTTGAATAAGTGCTGGTTTGAATAGTAGATGAGCATGTTAAATAATTTGAAAGTAAAAGTATTGATGAAAGAAATGTAGAATTTAACCATCTCCAAGTAAGAAAACGAATTCTAGTTTAGCTCCAGGCGTTCATAAAACCTGACTCATAGCGACAATTCCACGCAGCTGAATTTTTATCAGTTTCAGCTTACATTTGATCAGGATGTTTCTGGCCAGATCGCAGGCTGTGGCCATGCCTCCTTTGAGCTGGAGGAAACACCAGGAGAGCAAACTGCCCTGCAGAGCCCAGAACAGAGAGAGCAGGACCTTCCGACTGGGTCCTCCAGAGCTGTCTACCATCATCGCCTCACACTGAAACACACACATGGAGATATTACTGTCTAGTCACCAATCAGTCTAGCATAAACAATTCTCCTATTATAAAGCAATAGCAAAATGTCTAGTAGTATAGAAGCTTGTACAAACTGGATAAACCTTACAGGAGCTAAATACTTAAATTGGAAATGTAAGCACAGGGCTAGTTTGAGTGGATTTTCATGTACAACAGTCACAAAAAACATCAAGTCAGTGGCAGTTCTGTGGGCGGAAACTCCTCTTTAATGAGAGAGGTCAGAGGAGACTGGCCAATGGTAGCTCATATAACCACCGTGGTGATCAGAAAAGCATCTCAGAATGTACAACACATCAGACTTTGTGGTGGATGGGCTACAACAGCAGAAGACCACATTCTCCTGTCAGCCAAAAACAGGAATCTGAGGCTACAGTGGACAGTTCAGAAAGGAAAAAAATCGTTGCCTGACATTTACAATTTGTGTGAATATTTCTGTCTGCACTAATGTGCATATAGAAGGAACACACCTCTCTAGTGGCTACAAGGAGCAGTGTGTCCATAACGCTGAGGATGGGGGAGATGTCAAAGTCAGCGGGCGCTCCTTTAGGAGGCAGAAGCAGTAGACCGCTCGGGTCCTGATCACTGCAGAGACACAGCATGTGTGAGAGAGAGAGAGAGAGAGAGAGAGAGAGAGAGAGATAAGGAGAGAAGGTACAGTAAAATATAAAGAATATGTCTTGTGCTTTATCACTGAGTTTGCATCATGGTGCTGAAAATAAAATAAGGTCCTCAGGAATACTAATGTAACTTCTGAGCGTCATTGGAGTTTAGCTGTGTGTTGTGTGTGTGTGTGTGTTACCTGAAATAATTACAGAGTGACTCGAAAGTCAGCTTAGCCGACTCGAGCTGATCTTCCTCTGTCAAGTTCTTCTATAAATGGAGAGAAAAAGGACATATAACACACAGACTAGACCACAACCTCATGCTCTCTCACACCCACACACATACCATCATGTCAAAGAGTTTGTCTCTCCGGCTCTGTTTGTCTGGGTAGAAGATTGCTGCGCCGCTCAGGATGGCCTTCACTGCCTGCTTCCTCAGAGCTTTTTCCACTGCAGACTCTCCTTCAGGCCCGTCCACAACTGCACACAGCCAACGTCATTCATATCATTCTTTACTAATATAAAGTAAAGAATTGTATTATTTACTGAAGGCGTTGATGTCACAGGCTCAGCATGTAGTGTTTTTTTTTGTTTTTTTTTTTATTATTATATAATTTAAGTCACATAAAAATTTTAATTCAGTGGGTAAAATGTTGAAATAGAAATTTTATATGAAAAAATG
>CM040480.1:7937550-7961528 GCA_022758105.1 Pangasianodon gigas
TATATATATATATATATATATATATATATATATATATATATATATATATATATCTATATATATACACACACACACACGCATATATATGTATGTATATGTATATATAAAATCATGATACACGTTGTATACTATAGAAATGCCTCAGAAAATGGTGATATATTTTTGCCCACCCTTGCTGACTAGCTTAGTTTAAGTTAAATTAAACGGCCATAAAATTAAATTAAACAAGAAAAATCTACATTTTATACTCCTGCATTAGTGTATTTATCTTAATCAAAGATTTATCAGTGGAAAAAAGTCACTACAGGATCAGCATCGGGTGATTAAATGGGGAGGAAAACCAACCAACCAACCAACCAACCAAACAAACAACTAACCAACCAACCAAACAAACAACCAAATAAACCAGTGAAACTGGTGCATGCCTAGATATAAAAATGTATTTTTGAACAATTATGTATGATTCTGCATTAGTATAATTATTACATAAAGCAGTGTTGCTGTTCATACCCTGACAGAGGTGACTATAAAGCTCCCCTACAGCCTCAGCTGGATCCACGTCTGTGCTCACTGATGCTGCAGCTGCGGAAGATGATGGAGACGACGATGATGATGATGATGACGCCGTGTTCTCCGGCGAACCCCGGGACTCTGGCAAGGCAGGAAGAGCTGGGAAACAGTTCTGAAGGAGCTGGAGCAGGAGGACCCGGGCCTTCATTGCATCCTCTCCATCTCTGACAAAAGCACACATTCAAAGAGAAACAGCCTGCCGTTAGAGCAAACAGGGCACATGTCGAGTCTTCAACACTTACACTACAGTCTTTAATAAAAATGCAATCATTGTAATCACAGTTGCTGAAGAGTTAGAGGAATACAACACATCGGGATGTAGTGTTATTATCTGGAAACATCACACCACCCCAGCGTTGATTGTTTTCCTATAACGGCATGCCCCATTGTGTTTTATTCCTTACATAAATCTGTATACTCACATAGACCTGAGTTTGCGGTAGAAATCCCAGAAGAGCGGCAGGTTCAGCCCACTGAAGTCTAACAAAGACTTCTGCTTTTGCAGCATCATGTCCTAAAACAACATGCACAGCTCCATTACTCTACACACATACATAAACACACTTCCTAAACAACACTATTGCTTTGTACACTGAACCAAGAAAGACTGCCTCCTGGTGAACTGCTCTATCATCTACAAGCCTAGATGGTTTTAACAAAATCCAAAAATGATTATTATATGCACACTCACTGGCACATGTGAGCAAAGCTTGCCTGTGTGTGTGTGTGTGTGTGTGTGTGTGTGTGTGTGTGTGTGTTACCATGTCTCGAGTGAGCTGCTGGATGAAGTACAGAGTCTTTCTGATTAGTGTGAGGCCTGTGACTAGGCCGCAGTCGGCCCCCTGGGTGCGAGTGTTCAGTTGCTCCTCCTCCTCCTCCAGTCTCTCAGAGTCAGGACACACGTAGCCGCTAAAGGCTAGCTGCTGAACCCCGAGCCGCTCGGCTGAGTCCTGCCTCACGCACAGGAACTTCACCATGAGGAACTGAGCAAAGAGACACACACAGGATTACATAATCATACTTGCAGCAGAGAATAATGTCTGCACTATGGCTGGGTTACTGTGCTTGTGTTGACAGATTAGTCGGGTTAGTCACAGACCTACAGCCTTTACACGGCAAACTGAGAGGTTCGAAGAAGGGATTTCACAATTTGATTCGATTTGTGTCACCATGGACACCTTAATACGCCTCCTTTTTTTTATTTCTCTAGTTGGCATTATTATTATTTTCCAAAATGACCTATCACAGCTTTTAAAACATAGGCTTCTATCATTATCCATCACACAAATCAATAGGATTAATGCATTTTCATTAATGATGTTCAAATATTCATAATATTTACATGTACGAATGCAAAATTATTAACATTTAAATGTTTTTAATGCCAAGTTCTACTTTTAGTTCCTCAACAAAACCCTATCTTCTTAAACTTTTATGCTAAATGACTGTTGCGATGATTAATGTAAGAAAAGAGAATGCCTGAAATAATGGCACACATTATCTTCACATATTCCATTATTTATCATTTTTAAATTAAATATTAAAAAAGTATGCATCCTCAACGTGATATTACATGCAAGTAGGCACTTATTCGAGCGTTTGTTTCTGTGGCTGAATCCCTCAATGTAATGCACTATGTAGTACTACAATGCCATTATACAGATCCAATACCCTATGTAATAAGCATGTGTTATGAATGGGAAGCCTGCTGGTATTCAGCTTCAGAGTGTTAATTATTCCAGTGTGAGGATGAGCTGAAGAACAACATCAGGGCAAGAAAACTTTAAAGAGTTTAAAAAAAAGGCAGAGGGTATGATAGGGTATGATAAAAGCTTTTTTTTGCCTCCTTGGGATTTTATAGATAAAAAATGGCAGTATAGAAAAAATACAAAATCTTTTAAGTAATTTAAATTGCAGTGCAATTTCTAAAGAATGGGACTGGGGCAGTGGGGGTGCGGTCAAGTGTTGGTTTGTTAATGGAGGGTGAAGTGCTTCAGTGAGCGGTGGTGAGACGGTAAAGGGAAGAGACAAGAGAGAGGGTAACAATAATAATAATAATAATAATAAAGAAAGAGTCAAATGGCGCTAACGCAAACCTGCCTCCCGTCTCCTTACTTCTCTCTGAACCCACAAGAGTGCTGCTGTGGCTGTATATGTTTTTCAGAAACTCTTACACTGATATTTATCAATTAATAAAACATTCAAGTATAATCTGATGTAAACGTCTGGTTATGGCGTTTGGGGCATGATGCAGAATTATTCATGGAAAAAAATTGTGATGAATCTAAGGATCATATATTTTTCCTATTCCTACATAAATCCAGAAACAACAGCAACATTGATGCGTTAGAGGGGAAAAAGCACAGATAGGAAAGATGCAGAGAGAGAGAGAGAGAGAGAGAGAGAGAGAGAGAGAGAGAGAGAGTTCCTACATTTGCAACACGGCACTGCTGTAGCTTGATCTCCACATCATTCCAGTCGTCTTCCAGCTCAAACCAGCCGACAGGATTCTCCTCTCTCACCTCTGCTGCTCCTTTATTGGAATGTCTGAGTGTGCATGAGAGAGATATAGAGAGATATAAGGAGAGAGAGAACTAGAATGCTTTCCGTTACTAAATTTAAAGCATGGTACATGCCCTCTCACACACTTTGAGGTAAACAAACAGCCACACTTTCACACACAGTGCAGATGTACTACTCTGTGTACAAACATTACAAAACAATTTGACGTACTTGTCTTGGACAAACTCCTTGTAGTCTTTAAAATCCCAGGAGTCGTACTTCCTGAACTTCTTGAAGTGCTTATCTGCGTCAAAAACCTCAGAGTCGTTATAAGCGAACACCAGGCCACATTTAGCGCCGATGGCCCCTTTACGCACCTAATGAGGAAAGAAGTGAAAAACGAGTGAATAAGTAGTCAAAATATCACACAGTCCATTCTGCCTGAATTACAACCTTCATGTAAATCAGCAAAAATGAATGTATAAAATAAACATTACACACGAGTCACAAAATTTGACATGGCGAAGTTTTCTGTGCGTAGATGTTCATTTGGCATTTTGGAAGGAGTCTCCAGTTCCAGAGAAAAAAATCTGCAGGGTTGATTATTTCCTTTTCCCCACCCTGAGCATGACATCACAAGCAATATGGATGACTTTTAAACATATTCAAGGCTAATCCTTGTGAGTTTAATAAACTTGAGGAATGTGTAAAATTAGTGACATTAGACACTGGATGCTTATTAACTTCCTTCTACTTAATCCTGACAAGACAGAAATACTTGTAGTAGGACCACAGGCAGCTAGAAGTAAGCTTTCTGATTACATAGTAACTCTGAACCTCTTGTAGATAATATTACTAGGATAGCCTTCTTTCATCTCAGAAATATTGCTAAGATAAGAAATATAATGTCACCACATGATGCAGAAAAACTAGTTCATGCTTTTGTTACCTCTAGGTTGGATTATTGTAATGCCTTACTGTTCAAGTAGGTGCATAAACAAGCTCCAGTTAGTCCACAATGCAGCAGCGAGAATCC
Organism: Pangasianodon gigas; assembly: GCA_022758105.1. Lineage (NCBI taxonomy): Eukaryota > Metazoa > Chordata > Actinopteri > Siluriformes > Pangasiidae > Pangasianodon > Pangasianodon gigas. Next base: position 7,941,659 of record CM040480.1, read on the forward strand.
TTACTAGATCCAGAAGATATGACCATAACACCCCTATCTTATCCATCCTGCACTGGCTCCCAATCAAATTTCGCATTGGTTATTAAATTCTACTATTGACCTATAAAGCACTGAATGGTCTCGTGCCGCAGTACCTGAGCGAACTTCTGGTCTTTTTTGGTCCGCCAGGCCTAGTTCAATCAAAAGGTGCAGGCTCTTTGTTAGTACCTAGAATAGTGAAGGCTACAGCACAGAGTAGAGATTTCTCTCACAAAGCCCCACAGTTATGGAGCAGCCTTCCAATTAGTGTTCGGGACTCAGACACAGACTCAGTGTTTAAGTCTAGGCTGAAAACATATTTTTTCAGTAAAGCCTTTCGTTAATAGTTTTTTCACACCCTCCTGCCTGTGTTACCTTCTGGCTCTCTCTTTTAGTTATGCTGTCATAGCTAGTCTTGCTGGAGTCCCTGCTTGCACACAATGTACATTTTCTTTAACCATTACAGGACAATAATATTAATAATCTGTCTCTCTTGATCTCGCTCTCTCTCTCTCTCTCTCTCTCTCTCTCTCAGGTACACATGCTACTCCTGAGATACCAGAGATCCTGACCCTTTCTGCTCTCCGAACTTGCCTGATCCATCCTGCTGCCCTACTTCTGGTTGGAGTTCTCATCACCTGAAAACCACTCGCTGTTGCTGATGATGGCCCTATATGGACAGCCTAAAGATCAATGAGATTAATGTGGATAATACCACTTAGAAACCATAAAGATGGCTTAGGACTGCAATTGCTACAAACAGTTTTACACTCAAGTCTCCATCATTGAACAGTTGATAACTTCAACAAAACAGACTTCAAGTTAAAACTATAATGAATTCAGAAATAACTCTGATGCTCATTCATAAGTCGCTCATAAGCTTATAAGATCCTGGTTACACAACTGCACTTTTTGACTACATAACATACAGCTTTAGAAGGGAAATTATTTATAATTTATTATTTATAATCCGGTGTCACCCAGATGAGGATGGGTTCCCTTTTGAGTCTGGTTCCTCTCAACGTTTCTTCCTCATGCTGTCTCAGGGAGTTTTTCCTTGCCACCATCACCTCTGGCTTATTCATTAGGGATAAATGTAAAAATGTTAAATTTATATCCGGAATTTATAGATTTCTGTAAAGCTGCTTTGTGACAATGTCCATTGTTAAAAGCGCTATATAAATAAAATTGAATTGAATTGAATTGATCAAAGCACTTCTTCTGTGGTGAATGCTGACATGGCAATGCAGTAACTTTTACAGTCGACACTTTAACCCTATAATCCTGTCTGGGCCGATTCTTGTTTTTGGAAAAGCAGTGGAAAAACACTTGAAGTAATGAATCATTTGGGCCGGTGTATAACTCTGAGGAGTCGACTCACTTTGATTCTGATCTGTGTGACCTGGAAGCAGGTCTGGTCCTCAGTGGATAGAATCACGCTGGCTCTCGTCTTCCCGCTCTCTGTGAGAAAACCTGCACAGATAAAATGCGTACATGTTTCACATCTCTGCATGCCTGTAATCCCTGAAAGCTATAATCATCATGTATTGTCTGAGGCTTTTATGGTCAATTTGTCATATTAAGGAGTTTGGTCACAGAGTGTAATTATATTAACGTAGCGAAAGAATAATTTCAGTATAGAATACTAAGTCTGTCTAAAATACAAAATCGGTTGTAATTCTATGATGCATTAAATTATTAATTAATGAATTAAATACAGAACATCTAGGAATGGCAGAAAATCCTAAATCCTGTAAACACAGAAGTAGAGGGATGAGTACCGTCTCCTGTAGAGGGGTCAGTCAGCATGTTCTCCGGGCCACACTTATCATCTCGGCTCTTCACATCACATGCTTGCAAACGTAGCTGTAAAGTTTTACCTACACCAAACGAGAAGAGAGATTATGCAGAAAGGATGCACTGTACTACAGAGTACACTACACATTAATGTGCACTGCAGTGTTTTACAATGTGGATCTGGGACTAATTATCTCCTGAACGTATTATTATTGTGGTCATTAATGTGTTATTATGACCCAGAGAAGCACAGTAATGTCAGTAAGTGTGTGTTACCATTGCGGTAGAGCAGATTGAGGCGCACTGAGGCCATGGAGGCCAGCAGCGAGGCAGCACGATACTCGGAGTTCACTCGCTCACACATTCCAGCCAGAGACAGCAACACCTTCATCACGCTGCCCCGAGCCAGAGCAAACGCCAAGAGGGTCAACTCAGCATCCGGAGTCACACAGCAACTACAGTGTGCACACACACACACACACACACACAAGATGCAGAGAGAGAGAGGGAGAGAGAGAGAGAGAAAGAAAGAAAAGGAAGAAAGAAAGATGCAGAGAGAGACACAGAGACAAACAGCAGAGAAAGAGAGAGAGAAATGGACAGTGAAAGGCACAGCGAGAGAGAGACAGAGAAAAAGAGATAGAGAGAGAAAGAGAGAAAAGAAAAGAACAAAAATAAAATGAAAAGCAAAAATTAATAAATAATAATAGAAGAATTAGAATAAATTCAAAGTACAAGTAAAGACAATAAAAAAGGAACAATTAAAATATATGAAGTAAGTACAACAGAATAAAAAAGAAAAAAGGAAAAGAAGTAACAAAGGAGCAACATTTTGAAAGGGAGAAAATAACAAAATATACAAAGGAGGTCACATAATAATATTTTAAAAATAAAAGAATGAAAGAGAGATTAAACAATATATAAATGAAAAGAAAGAAGGAAAGAAAGAAAGAGGATAAAAAGGGCAAGGAAAGAAAAGAATAGAGGAAGGGGAGAGAGAATAACGGAATTAATCAGATGTGAGTAAACAGCAGGAGTGTGTAATTACTCAGTAATTACTGCTGCGTATACAATTATCTCATCACAGCATGAGTAAACATTACTGCGTGATCAATACGTAAAAACTGAACATCATCCAGCTTATTTAAGTAAGTGTGTGTGTGTGTGTGTGCGGTACACTGTCACAGTGCAGAGAAAAACACAGAAACCCAAGTGCACTCAGATGAAGCTGCTTACTCTGCGATTCGGAGGAGGAAGGCGTCCACCTCTTCCAGGATGTTGGGGGAGAAGAACTTGGGGAACTCGGTGGAGGACGGCGTCAATGACAGAGGTGGCATGTGCTCTAAGGCTTTTCTAAAGAGACACACCGAAACAATAAAACACTACAAGCCTGTTCATTCCTACACACCACTAAACACACTAAACGCCAGCTAGTGGGTTTCAAGAGTTACGAGTGTCCCTAGTTACAGAATGCTTACTTCCTTAGTATACGCTTTAAAAACCTACAAGGCCATGTTTTTTATCCAAAGAACTCTTATCAATTTAAACAACAAAACGCTTTGTTGATGAAAGAGGTCAGAGAACAATGATCAGACTAGTTCTAGCTAATAAGAAGGCTAGCGTGCCGCAGATAACCACTCTTTACAAACATGCTGAGCAGAAAAGCATCTCAAAATGCACAACATATGAAAATCTTAAAGTGGATCGTAAAGGAATCTGAGGCTACAGCGGCGACAAACTCATATATACATGTAAACTAATCTAATCACTATTACTTATTTCCACTTTGGGACTGATGTTAAAGGGTGTAATCACTCACTGTGTGCTCTGTAGAACAGTGTTGGCAAGGGCGGGGTTTGTCTCCATAGACGCCGTCACCAGTGAGGTAAGCAGAGAGAGGTACCAGATGGCCGAGGCGTCTGACACCGACACCTCTCTGCTCTTAGTCACCTGGTAGCCCATGGTCTTCAGGCCGTGGATGCGCGTGTCACAGCCATCGCTTAAACACCGCTTGATGTTGATCTGAACATCTGTATAGGCAGAGTGCAGGAGATTATTACATTTTGTTTATTTTTATACTTTTTTGGAAAAAGTCTTTGTGGTTAATTAGCTTAATCTCACAGTGAAAAAAAAAAAAAAAATCTAACCCATAACTGAAGCAAATTTATGCTTCACCACACACACACAAATATATATATATATATATATATATATATATATATATATATACATATATATGTTAAAAAAATTGTCACAAATAATTGTGACAATGGGGTTTGGTTAAAAAAAAAAATATATATACACCCTGCATTTAGCGTTTTATGCAACCCCCTTTTGCCACTATAACAGCATTGAGTCTTGTCTAATGCTTGATGAGAGCAAGAAATCCGAGAGCTCTCTTTAATACACAGTCTCTCCAGAATCTCCAGGATCTTGGGTTCTCTCTTGTGGATTCCCCTCTTCAGCTCACCCACAGGTTTTCAATCGGATTTAGGTTAGGGGACTGGGATGGCCATGTCAAATTGTGTGCATTTTTGTGTGGATTTGAACATATGTTTTGGATTATAGTCCTTTTGGAAGATACAACAACAACGCAGCTGTAACTTCTTGGCAGAGGCAGCCAGAATTTCATTTAAAATCCCCTGGTACGTCATGGAGTCCATGATGCCATGCATCCTAACAAGGTTCCAAGGGCTTTTGGAGGAAAAACAGCTCCACATCATTACAGATCCTCCACCATACTTGAACGTGGGGGTTAGTTTCTTTTCTGTATAAACTACCCTTCTCATTACGCCAAATACATCTTGAGGATTTGTTGCCAAACAATGATCTGACCATAGAACCTGGCTCCAGTAGTGTATAGTGAGCTCCAGGCTCTTACATTTGTTGTTAGATGAAAGAAAAGTCTTTTTTCTGGCACATCTTCCAAATAGTTTATTGGCATTTATTGGTAGGTGGCGTCTAATTGTAGATTTGGGAACATGGTGACCCCCAAAATGCTACCATCTTCTGCAAATCTCACATTTTTGCCTCACTGGGGGACTTGTTATCTATTCCAAGCAGATTCATTACAGCGTTGTTGTATTCAACCTCTGAATAATATCCATAACAGTGGATATGTGCATTTTTTTGGGGGCAGTCGTGGCCTAATGGTTAGAGTCTCGGACTTGTAACCCGAAGGTGAACCTGAAGGTCGTGGGTTCGAGTCTCAGGTCTGGCAGTGATTGTAGGTGGGGGGAGTGAATGACCAGCGCTCTCTCCCACCCTCATTAACACGACTGAGGTGAGACCCTTGAGCAAGGCACCGAACCCCCAACTGCTCCCCGGGCGCCGCAGCAAAAAAGGCTGCCCACTGCTCCGGGTGTGTGTTCACTACTGTGTGTGTGCACTTGGATGGGTTAAATGCAGAGCACAAATTCTGAGTATGGGTCACCATACTTGGCTACACGTCACTTCACCTCACCTCACTTTTTCTAGCCATTGTCTGATGTCTGATGAATTTACTCATTTCATTTGTATATCCTCTAATCCTCCCGATATAGAAGAACGACTAAAGGGAAATTATCAACTCATAATTATACCCTAGTTAAACAGGAAGTCATGGCTGACTGCTTAAGAGTCCCTAAACACTCAGCATGGAAATGACATTTCTGACCACAAAAATAGCAATTGGGCAAAAAGAGTAAACATCAGCACTTTTTTCCTTTTATCAACATTAGCAGTACGGCAAACAACATGAACCATATGCTACCGTTATATCATGTTTGTTCCTTCATGAAAATAGAGCCGTATCACAACATATCCTATTAAGATTTCAGAACATATGAATAGCATAGGTTTTCTTTTTATGTAAGTGCTGATGGAAGCTCACATGGCTGAGAGATGTTGGCGTTGTCCAGCAGGGGCACGTAGCCTGTGACGTTGCTGGGGATGCGAATGTCTCTGATCTCCTGCAGCGAGCGCCGGCTCTTTCCTACAGATACAGACACCAGCTGTGGCATGTAGCTGTGATCGCTGGAGGCCACAGCGATAGCCAACCGCCTCAGCACCACATCTGGCTTCAGCTTTAACCTGCAACAGAGTGAACGAGGAAGTTAATGTGCTGCACAAAACCAAGAATTTGGTTTCAACACATTTCCATAAGTTTCAAGTCAACAAGTTTTTAAGCTTGTTTCACGGTACAGCAAACCGTGTCATGGTTCTTCATTGTAGTAATAAAGCACACACTACAAACACTAGTTTCAGATTAGGTTAAAAATCACTGGAGGATTCCTTTGAATGAAATCAGAATCAGTGTTTTAGAGTTTTGGAGTCTCTTGGCACTGAAGACACCCAGCATATACAGTACACATACAGTGGGGTCCAAAAGTTTTCATTTAAAATTGGAAAGAAACAGAAAGTTTTATCAATTTTGAACTATTTAAAACAAAGAAAGTACATGTTCAATTTTTGAAATATTTAATATTCAAGATTCTGCACTATTTCTATTTAAATGTAAGCAAATTTGCAATATTGATCATGTTAACTGCTTTGTACAAAGGTCAGATTTTCTTCATGCCTAATCTCTTCTATTGAAGCATGCGATCAGATGACACTCTGATGGATTTGATCCAAAATGGATCGTAAGGTTTTAAACAAACTTGTGGAGTCCAGACCAGCTCAAGTACACACTATCATTAAAGCAAAAGAGAGGAAGTAACAAATACTTAGAGACTCTGAAATTCATGTAAATATTTCTAAGATTCTACTTTTCACTCACGTTGTTGCCAAGAATATAATTTGTAATGAAAATTGTTGCATTAAATTAGAAAAAAATGCAAAATAGAAGCATTTTCACTAGTGGTCTCAGACTTTTGGACCCCAATGTATATAAAAAATTGACAAAAATGTGTTTTGCAGTTATCCTGATTATAATTTTCTGTACTGAAGAACAGCCCTATAAACAAACTGCGGCTATCACTCTAGAGTATCAAACATACGTAGGTCGTTTGTGTAATTGTGATTGTGCCGCTTTCTGCATGTTATTCTCCTTCCAAACAACTCCCTTGTGTGTTGAAAAGATGGTTGGAGTTTATGTGTGTGTCTGAACTCACTTCCCCTCCAAAATCTTGATCTTGGCTCAAGTTGTGCTGACTGTGACGGTCTATGCAGTGTGACATGAAGTTTAATATACAGCTAATGTGTGTGTGTGTGTGTGTGTGTGTGAAAACAAGTCACACTACAGACACTACTGTGTGTGAAAAGAAGAGCGGGTGGGCAGTTGGACATATTAAGGCAAGTTAGTTTGTGTGTTTGAGACGAAGTTGTCCAAGACGCTAATTTCTCAATATAGTTTTATTTAACTGCCTTGTGTTAAACGGCAGTCTTTTCCCTCTCTCTCATGGGTAGATTCATACTCTGAGTGCCATGGGGAAGAGTAAAAAAACCACTGCGGGCCAGTAACAAATGAGCCATGGCCTGGTACCCATCTGTAGTACGGTAGTTGGAAGTCTATTCTCTAGGATACCAAAACTGACAACAACGGGCAAACTGGCTGCGAGAAATCCTACACAGGATTGTTTAGATTCATCAAGTGTGGTGTAGCTTGAATGCTATTGGCTGTGCAAAATATCAGTCATGCTCCCTCCCTGACATCCTGTTTCTAAAGGAAATGGCTCTTCATGGGCACTTTAATAGCCAAGGTCTGGTTTTAAACCAGCTGTTACAGCCATCTATACAGTATCTGCATTAATTCTTTCATTCAGTGAAGTATGTGCATTTAGGAATCATAATTTCAGAAAATGTGGTTTAGTGTTTTATTAGACTCAGGCTTCTGCTTCCTACCGAATCCTAATAAACTTTTATCGTTTCTAAGGCTAGGTATTCTAAGCTGCTTATACAAATACTATAAGCGTTATCGATATGATAAAATACAATCTTCAAAAGTTATCAAGATCGCTTCTGTCCTACTGGGAGACACACCCAAAAATGATTAAATAATGCAATGCAGTGTCAGTGAGTTTGTAATGATATAATTATATTATAGTCATTTTATGCAACCATAATCATCACAACCGTTTACTGCTCCCGATCCCTCATGAGTCATTTATCTAACAGCAACTGCAAGTAGAAAGTCTAAACAAGCCTTACTCTCGGGATCACAAAATGTATCATGGGAACAGACTGAAGAGAGAAAACCAAACGCTTGTAGACTATGTAGGTTTTAAACTGGAGAAAGCCACCATGCCTGATCCAGTGGGAGCGCGCACTGCCGTCTGACTGCCAGTAGGACATGGTTTCTCCGTTGGTCATCCTGTAGACGTCTGCGCCATTGGACGAGGCCTCGATGGAGCTGTAGCACTGAGAGACCACCTTTACCCGATCCACTTCCTGGCCCTGGGTCAGCTCTGTCCCATACTGAATGTCCAGGTCTTTAAGACAAAAAGGAAAAGATAAAAATAAATAAAACACCAGGTTAAAGAGTCAGTTTAAGGAGTAACAATTTGCTCCAGGTGTGTTACGCTATGACGCACAATGATCAGCAGCTCAAAAACGATGCAGATGTTGGCTTCATGTGTCTTGGAGGAGGAGGCGTGTGTTTGGGCCACCCTCCATGTTTGGTAGCTGTGATAGGGGAGATCAAATTGGGGAGGAAAAAAAAAACCCTGCAAGCTAATCACAACACAGTGGGTTTCTCCAATGCTGTGAGATTGCAGATGTATGCCTGTTTGTGGATACAGACTTCCATGTGCTCTAATAACTTGCGCTAAATATCATTAAAGGTGACTAATTAAGGTAATGATCTTACCTTTAGTGCAGCTACAGAGTAGATCTACATTCATTCTACAGCTTTTCCCATCAATATAAACACAGTTTTTTCATTTCTCTCCGTAAAACACTTCAGTACATGAATTGAAACTGATCTAAAATCAAAGCCAGCATTATCAGGGTGTCAGTCTGACAAGAAGTGCTACCTTTCTCTTTTTGCAGAAGGTAATCCAGGAAGTCCTGCAGCACTGAGGCCCTCATGGAGCTGATGCTATTGTAGCCGTCCAGAATGGGGAAGGGAATTGCACTGCTTGGGATGCGATTCCTGTGCAGGAACTTCAGGATCTTTGAAGCGTGCGCACCTATTCTGTCTTTTGACTTGGAGAAGATGTCCACAAATCCTGCAAGGGAATGACAGGCATAATAAGGGGATATAAACGTTAGACATAATAAACCGCTTTGAACAATTACGTCTAGCTAGAAGTGAAATATAACAGAAACAGCCCCCATTCTAAGCCACGCCCACAAAACGGTGGGCAATGCTAACATAAGAAAGAGTGCCTCGGAACTGACATGCAAGTCAAGACACTTCCTTGTTCTGACTGGATAGATGTTAATGGCTTACATTATTTATTATTTGAGTTATTTACAGAACTTGAGGACCACAGAGGCCAGAGCTGCTTCTCTGAGCAGATATTTTACCGGAACTGCCGGAATACAAGAAGAACTTTGCCAAATATATATAAAAAAGTGTTCTGACTTAGAAATCTCTGACTTTAACTGCACTTTTTGCAACTTAACTGCATCATATTAGTGACAGCCCTAAATAGTAATTGTACGTTATGCTAAAAAGATCCTCAGCATGTCATGTGATAAACTCTTCCCTAATTCTCTGGGTCAAAACTACTCAAAGTACCCTTAGATATTGTTAATATAAGAACACTAATACTACTACAGCTACTAGAACTACTACTACAACTACTATTACTACAACAACAACTACTATTACTACTATTGTTACGACTGCTACAACAACTACTACAACTATAATAATAATAATAATAAATATAGCCATAAGTGGCGCTCTGCAGGGTCCAAGCACTCAATCCAAGCACCAGTTTGGTTCAAATCCATATGACCAATCATGAATTACAGGTATTTAAGTAAAGCAACTCCTTAGAATTGATTAACATGTGGTGGCTGTATCATACATAAATGTCAATGTGTTTTTAATAATTATTGAGATTCACACTCATGTTTTTTCATGTTATACAAATTAGCAAAAAAATCAGGTGAACTAAATGGTTCTTCAGGCTTTTTGGCTTGGGAGAACCCAAGAAATCAGTGGGAAAAAAAATTTTGTTTGTAGGACTCGTGGTTCATGAGATACAGATCAGAAGGTAAAACTCTGTGCTATAGCGCCCCCATTAGGCTGATTGGCCTCATCTCGCTTGCCTGCGTAGTGGGAAGGAGTACTACCCATTGACCACGTTTCATATGTCTTCATGTGATTTACAGTTTGGTCTGCATAGTTTGTTTTGAAGGAGGGGGGTAAGAAGGAAGGAAGGAAGGAAGGAAGGAAGAAAGGAAAAGAAAGATTACAATAGAATTCCAGCACCTTTGGTGTTTGGACCCCTAAAAATGTTTTATTTATCATGACCAGGCAAACTCTAAGCTTGATGAATACAAGGAGAAAAATTCCCAGTTTGTAGCAACACCAGATAAATGCTGTGTCATGACACCTCAGCCACCTACCCTCGATCCTCTACCAAAAAGAAAACCGTTAGCGTTAACCCTAAAGGCATTCGGTCTTACCTGGAGTCAGAGAGCAGGCCTGCAGCTGTCTGATCACGTGACTAAGTTCTCCTTGCAGATTTGCACCATTGCTGTTCTTCAGGGCCATGAGCATGCTCTCGACGTCAACAGCCCCATCGCCCTCAGCATCAAACTGACCAAAAGCCTGTTTAAACACAACAAGGGGACACAATGTTTTTTAGTACATTGCGTTACAATATTTTCCCACATCACTTAAAATTCAAGCAAAGTGACCATTAGAGTCAATAAAATTAGATTAGACTGAAATCATTTTCCAGGTAGTACCAAAATTCAAGATAAAGGATGCATCAACAATACAATACTATAACTTTTATTATATTTATTACTATAAAATTCTTAAATAAACTCTGTTTAAATAGGTGAATCCTATGGTGATTAAGTCATCAAGCCTTTATTAGATGAGTCAAATAGTGCATGAGCAAGAAATTCATATGTTCACCTGTAATACAAATATGAATACATTATTCAGAATAAACAGATAATGTGTTCTGAACAGATACAAATACGTGGTGGACTGTTTGTGTCTTTTGTAAGCTTGGCAGAAAGGTTTAGCATTGGACTGACACAAGAGGTGTGGGATCCCACGGGACGCAGAAAAAGAGTAGCGCAATCAGGAAGGTTTTACTTTCATGAAGACGCAAGCAAGCTGTCAGATATGAAGCTTGCGGGAAGAAGAAAGACGATCATTAAAACGAAAGGGCGGCACTGAACAACGCATTTACAGCATTCATTCATTTATCCTTAGTACCTGCCTGGTCAGGGTCACAGTGATTTTAATTACACTACTAGTTTGTTCATATTTTAGGAAATCAACGGAATTTGTTCGAAAATATCACAGATAGGTACAAACAAAAATAAAAACTGCGTGAGCAGGATTAAAACATCTCTATTAGAGACCAATTATGAAGTGGAATGATGTAGCTGAGGTTGAGGAACTGTCACAACGTGCTGACAGTACTGACATTTCTACCTCTGGGTATTTATTCAGTGTTTTTCAGCATTTCCGTGGGCGTAGTGATATGTGTCATACTGAATTAAAGAAAATACAGATAACGGCATTATGTTACACTCCTAACATTTAGCAGTGAATTGTCTATAGTTGTTACGTAGCCTACTTTTAAATAAACTTGGTTGTTCTTTGATAGAAACACAAATACTTGTCCTTTAATCTATAAATCATAAAATTATAAATGAATTTCAGGCAACCCAGTGGGAACAACTTCAAATTCTGTTTACAGGGACACTGTCATATCTAAAAACATACAGGTGCAGAATTTAATTCAGTATGGCATGTAAGCTTATGCTTTCAGAAACATATATATCAATATATACAAATGTTTGCACGCTCAGAGTCTTTTGAGCTACAATTTATATACAATATATATAAAATTCCATAAATATTGGTAAAGAGACACTTGTATATCCTGCATCAAAACTGACAACTCAAAAGAAAAATAGCTTGAAAAACCATTTTGCCATGACTGTGGTGGCGTTTTAGGGCAGCCGTATTTATTTATTTATTTATTTATTTATTTATTTATTTATTTATTTATTTATTTATTTATTTATTTATTTATTTATAAATAAATAAATAAATAAATAAATAAATAAATAAATAAATAAATAAATAACAAGATTTCCAGAATAGAGTCATAAAATTTCAAGAAAAAAGTCATAATATCATGATATCATCGTAATATCTGATATTATGAGGAAAAAGTCCCATTATTTCATTTTAAGACTTTGGTTGCAATATTTCAAGAGTCAAAAGTCTTGCTAGTATGACAAAATGCGACATATCAAAGCAACGTTCGTGTGTAAAATGAAAGATGTGTTTGGTGAAGTTACTGTCAAGAGAAATCTCTTGTTTCTTTTAATATTATGACTTTGTTCTCAAAATACTGCAACTTTTTTTGTCATAATATCAGATATTACAACTTTTTTTCTCTAAATATTACTTTATTCTCAAAATCTTGTATTTTTATTTTTTAAACTGTGGCCCTAAAACACCATCATACCATGACCCACTCGATCTCCAGAGCTGAGTCCTTTTAAAAGAACAGTGCTTGATAAATGACTGAGTTATAACAGACATGTGAAGAAGCAAAGGCAAAGAGAATGCACCAGAATAAAAGACTGCACCAGAAAGAATGTGCAGGGGGTGGGGTATGGGGGGGGAGCAAATATTTACAAAAGCTGTTCAGAGGACATGAAAGAGGTTGGAGGCCATTATAAATACAAAAGTGTGTGCAAAAGATTATTACAGAACATTCGTATTATGTTCACAGAGGGAGATGCAAACTTTTGACCTGATTATTTTTTTATTTTTTTTTTTTCCCCTATTAATATCTTAACATTCACTATTTCACCATTACTTTATTATAAATGACATTTCTTGCATTTCTTAAATGAATGCAGCAATGCTGAATTCTTGAAACTGATTGGTCAGAAGGTGTTGATTAATTTAGCTTTGAGAGAGAGAGAGAGAGAGAGAGAGAGAAAGCTGTTGAGGAAACAACTGCTATAATGTAAGTGACAACAGGAACTAACTTGTATTTGCAGACGTTCCACCACATTTCGTTCTTTAATATGAAAAAATTGTAATCACTGCTGTGGTATAAGGACATGCTGTTATAGGCAAATAATCAACTTTGCGTCATTATTTTCCTTATAACACACCCGGTTGTGTTTTCTTCCTTACTCGATTACGTCATTTTATCTTAAGGGTATGCAAACTTTCTTTAACCCATTTTGCATTTGGTTTAAACACGGTGTAATGAATGTCCGACGAGGACGAGTATTGCATCCTTAATTCCAAGAGACAGAACGGTTATCTGTTCAGAACAGATTTAACAAACTAGGATCCATACTTCCTTTTTTGCTAAGAAAACACAGTCTAGCAGGACATAACATCGATTCACAACACTGAAAGCAAGAAAGGAAAGGAACAATAAATACAACAAGTGTGCATTCCCACTGCTGGACTGAATGTTTCCTTCCTAAACCCAGCCAAATCAAAGCTATTGCGCAATGAAGCAAAGTCCTCGCAGTAGTACGAGACACTGCTTTCAGAGTGGAGGAGTGCTACGTGATAAGACGGCGATAATGTCAAACAATGTCAATCAATAAACGCAACACAAGCAGGTTTATTCTGGACAGATGATTAGACTGTAAGTGTCAGGACATGTCAAAAGACTGCTTAGATAAGGGAAGTCTGGAGCAGCTCTTGGTTAATGTGCCAATAATGCCTTGAAGTGATGACGTCATTATTACTAGCGGAAGACTTGTATGAAAACGACTCAGCAGAATCATCTGAGTGGGAAAAATCGGGCGATGATAAAACCTTTCGGCATCAAAAAAAAAGTCTGTGTCAACACTACTAATTACCTTCCAATATAAGCTTTTTTTTTTGCAGCGTAAATCCATCATACCTCATTTGTGTCTGTATTGATGCACGTAACTAGCTAATAGAGGTGTAAAAATGCACAAAATTCAAATTCAATAAAATATGATACAATAAGGCGGTGTTTCGATATGATAAAATTTTTGATACAGAAAAAATAAGCATTATCTGAAAATGTACTTAATTGTGAAATTGTGCTAACTGAACCCTAATGTGTTAAAAAAATAGCAATAAATTAAATTTCTTAAGTGTTTTTACTGTATGCTCTTGCCCATTAAAAGGTTAAGTTTCCATTTTCAACTGATTAAAATATTCAACATTATAAAAGCACAATAATTGTAATCTTATAATAATTACACACTGTTTATGTGATCCTTTCAGACTCTTAGTAGTGTATAATGAAACAATTATACACAGTAAAATGGAACAAAAATTAAACATGGATAATTAAAGATTAGCTCCCTGGCCAAGCTTTCAGTGGTGTGACTCTCAAACAGGAGTGTCTGAAGCAACCAGCGTTTGTTTTCTGATTCTGCTGTTAGCTAGCTGTGCTGTCAAAGGCACGTAGCTCTGCGGAGCCCTGGACGCGTGTTCGAATCATGCGTTCTCCACTACTGAGTCGAGTCTCATATCTGCAGCTATGAACTTCCCAATCGCTGTGCTGATTTCTTTAGCCTGGATTGAATCAGCGAGGAAACACGATATGGTGTGTGCTGCTTCATGTTTTCATATACAGCGTGTCCGAAAAGTCAGGAACCAATGAGAGTAAAATTACATACAAATCATTTTGTATTTATTATTTACAACCTATGCTCTACATGTTCATCCTTGCGCTCTAGGTATTTATTCAACCGCTGTATTATGATTTTGTGGTTTTCCCTCAACATATTCCCATTGGTCTTTTAAAAGACAGACACAGAAGGTTGATGTCGGACATGTTTGTGGTATTTGCGCTGGTGTGTTGTACTCTTATTCATCAGATTCGCCACACTGTAATGTTTCTGTCCACCACTCACTGGCCATCAGTGAGCCGGTACAGGGTACAGGTTCACCAAAACAGGATAAATACTAAGCAATGTTTTTGCAAATTGTCCAGATTTGGTGAGCCTGTGCCCACTGAAGTCTCAGATTCCTGTTCTTGGCTGACAGGAGTGGAATCCGATGTGGTCTCCTGCTGTTGTAGCCCATCAGCCTCAAGATACAATGTGTTGTGCGCTCTGAGATGCTTTTCTGCTCACCACAATTGTAATGAGTGCTTATTTGAGTTACCTGTCAACTCGAACCTGTCTGGCGGTTCTTCTCTGTCCTTTCTCATCAGTAAGGTGTTTCCGCTCTCGGACCTGCCTCTCACTGGATGGTTTTGTTTTTGTTTTTTGCACCATTCTGTGTAGACATTCCAGGAGAACTGAAATACTCAAACCAGCTTGTCTGGCACCAACAAACATGCCACTGAGATCACATTTCTCCCCACTCTGATGTTTGATGTGAACATTAACTCTAGCGCTTGACCTGTATCTGCATGATTTACTGCACTGAGCTGCTGCAACGTGGTAAGCAGGTGTACAGGTGTTCCTATTATAGTGGCCGGTTAGTGTAGCATGTAACACACTTTTCGACAATCTGTACTTTATCCTTTAGTGACCTTTATTCCATTACATCAGGAATGAAAAGTTGTTTGTCTACTTTTCAGAATAAAAAAGAAAGAAATATCAGATGACTAGGTGGAGTTCACTGTTCCTCCGATCATAGCGTTTAATTTGACTTTTTAACCTTAGCATTTAATAAGACTGCAAGCATACTACTTACACTTCTCTTTGGTCTTTTCTGAGTTCATCTCTGAGTTCCTGTTTGTCGTGCACTATTCAGAGCTGCTGCTGCTGAATGAATAAAACCAGCTGCAGGCATCTTTGTGTACACTATAACACCAGTTAGTCATTTTAATTAGCAGCATCATTCAGAACCCCATAATATTACTTCTTATTAGATATATTAATTCATATTTTGCACATTTCTTTCTTAACAGTTCCATTTATTTATATTTGCTTAATTTTTGCACACACTGTTCAGCGCCTTGAGCCAAATTTAAACTAGGTGAATGGTGCTATGTAAATAAAATAATTATTTTTAATAGAAATAGCTACAGGCACTTGTGTTTACTATACAACACTAAGGCACTTAACGGCTGAAGTCAACTGAAGCCACTAACTAAAGTTCATTCTTGTACCTGTAACAGCGTGAGGTGCTCATGAGTACAAGCAAGATGAGCAACTCATCTATTCAACTTTTAACTGTTACGCCTCCTTTTATTTTCAACTCTTTGTTCTATTTGAAACAAGACTACCAGCCTGTTATTATGGAGCGTAACTCTGTATTGGAGCTTAAAGGTTTAGCAGGAAGGTTTTAATCCTTTAATGCTGCCTGACTGATCATTTACTCACACACACTTCTTTTTTTTCAGCGTCCACATGAGACATGACTGCCCCACATCAGGGTGTTCAGTTATAGTTAACCACAACAATAGGAAAATATAGGAAAATATAGGAAAATATAGGAAAATAACGATCTGATGTGGCCTGATACAAAGCATTGTTACTGTTACCACCTTGAAGTTATTTATTTTCCAATAACAAGACTCCACAAAGAGCTTTATTCCTCTTTTACAACAGGAAAATTTAGCTCGTCTTGTTACCAAGAAACTGCAAAGCCTTCTATCCTGAAGACTTTTCCGAGGCGGAAAACTTAAAGGAACAGTTGAACTTCTAACTGTTACAAAATGCTGACACTGGAGACTCCTTCCAAACATCCTAAACATCCCTCTCCTCACAAAAACGACAACTTGAATGAGAATGAGAACATTAATATAAACCTGCCTTGCCTTGCAGCTGGAACTACTGTCAGAGCTGCTGTTATAGAAAATTAATCAACACCTTCTGACCTGATTTAAGAATTCAACCAAGTGTTTTATTTGCTCCAAGACAACTCAACAGCTCATTACCAAGCCCTTCCTGAAGATAAAGTGGGTGTGTTAGAGCAGGAAAAATAACAAAATATGCACTGTGGAGAGACTAACAGGCCAGGACTGAGAGATTTTAATGTCGAGAGTCAAATCAGACATTAGAAACAATTAAAAAGACCTATAAACATAACTTAAAGGGTTTGTTATAGAGTAGGTTACCCTGCTTTTTCAGTGCTGGTCACGTAATGACAATCTGAACTAGATTTTAACGGTGAAACGTGGTGATTAATTTGCTATAACCGCAGTTTTGATACTAGTTCTGCATGCAAATCAGATCAGAGGTTAATATTAATGCGCTCGTTCTAATACGTCATCGTTTCTATTGTAACAATTAGGGCCTCTATATAAATTCAAACATATTTAAAAACACATGTAAGTATTGATATGGTGAAGTTTTCTCTGGGGAGACGTTTATTTAACATTTATGGAAGGAGTCTCCAGTGTCAGCACTTTCTAAAGGTCAGAAATAAAGCTGTAACTTTAAGTTTTCTGACACATCTGACACATTGGAGGGCTTTGTGGTTTTTCTGTAACATGACAAACTGCAGTTTTTTGTCTTATTATCTTCAAGAGACAGAAAATCGAGAGGTTGAGCAGGGAATAACTCTTTATAACTGCTATAATGTAAGTGATAACAGGAACTAAACTTATTTCAAGGATGTTCCACAACATTACTCCTAATTATACACACCAGTAAAAAGCATGATGTCTTGTTCTTTAATTATTAAAAAAGTTTACTTGGCAGATGAGAGGAATAAACTACTTTGTGAAGTGATGTTATTGGAAAATAATCAACAGCACACCACTGTGTCGTGGATTTTTTCCCTATAATAGCACACCCTGTCATGTTTTACTCCTTACTCATAAGGTTAACTATATTAATTAATGCTTGATGGGCTATTATCATTCATTTTCATTTTGTCTGTTCATGAGCCAACAGAACCCAGCTCAACTCGAATGGATTACTGGCACACTGTGAACTCATAAGTGCAGTGATTTATTTTCAATAGGCTGAGCTTCTAGAAATACTGCGGGAAAATATTTTTTGTATTATTTATTATAGGTTTATAGGTTCAACATTAACAACACTTTTTAATAAGTTAGTCCTATATAAGTAAATATGTGTAAATTCACATTTTTTATTTGTACGCCACTGCTGTAATGGATCGTTTTCTCTGTCGATAGTTGGCTCCTGTATTCTTGTATATTCGACTAGGTGCTTGCTGTTCTTCTCTGGCAGAGGCTCATGTCCATTTCATTCTGGACAAATAGCATCAATCTCTTGGTGGATGTTTAATGCCTCATCTACCTGATGATGTTGTTGGAATCACGCTGACTCGTCATTCAGGTCTCTACGGATAGACTGAATTTGCTTTGTTGCGTCTTCCAGCATGCTTTTTAAAAAATTTCCCCAATTTGGCCTTATCAATTCCCGCCCACTAGCCAACTCGCCCCTATCACATGACAACCAAAAACCGGGGCAAGTGAACACGTGCTTTCTCCGAGACTAACACGTGAAGCCAACCAGACAGCTGCTTATGCTGCATCACAGGGCAGCATACCACACTTGGAGGAAAGCGTTATCTGCCCTCTTTTGCATACATGAGCTCACAGATGCCCAGGATTGGCTACTGTCCCTGTGATTGACAGCATAGAGACAGTAATGCCACCCCTCCCACCCTGACCTCATGGCCAATTTTGCTCACTTGCAATCACAGGAAAATAGGGTGAATGCTTTTCTGTTGCGTGACTCGGGATCCTCCTAGCATGTCTTGTCTACGTTATAATTTTTCATGTGTCCTCCAGAATCACTGAGATGGTGATGTTCTGTTGATGTGTTAATGATTTTCTAGCTATATAATTATGTAATGTCTTTACAGTTACATGGGTATAAATGAGAAAGAGTGAATGGAACAGTTAAATCGAGAGTGAAGAATAACTTAAACACTCACGATGTACGATAATATCGATTATCAAAGCCACCCTATCTGAGGAAGGCTTATGGGCGGAGCTGAGTACGTATCCTAGTTTGGGGGCGGGGCTAATTTCCGGGTTCTAGAATTGTAAATAGAAGGCAGAAAGGAAAAATCCAGGCAGATCCACTGCATGGCAATGCTGTAAATCACTGTTTTTCCAAGGTATCTTTGCAGTTATAAGATTTTACAGGTCTAGTAAGATGTTTAACATGTTTTACAAACAGACTGTATAGATCTTACTAAGAGTTTTGACACCTTAGAGATCGGACAGTTAGTTGATCATGAACTAGTTGCATGTTTGTGTTCTTGGGATGAAAATCAAGCACAGAGATCATGTCTACCTCCTCGCACTCGTCCCGCTGCGCGTCTCTGCTCTCCAGCATGTCGCAGAACTGCTCCAGTGTGAGTGTTTCCTCCCCGCGGCCGAGCCGCTCCTCCAGCCAGCGCACCAGCGCGCTCTCGTTGCGGGCGATCACAGACTCCGACACGGCCAGAGTGGTGGTGTCACCGGCGCGGCCCGCTGCCTCTCTCAGCCGCACCTGCTCCATCAGGGCCTCGGGCGACGGCAGGCCGGAGCTCGCTACAGGCGCGTGGGTCGAGCCCCTGCCGCTGCGTCCCGAGCCGGAGCCTCCTGCTGCCGAACCGCCGCCGCCGCCGCCGCCGCCAGTCCCGGTCCCCGTGGCCGCCGCAGAGGCCGGGCCGCCTTCCGTGAAACTCGGGCTCTCCGCCTCGATGTCCTCCTCGTCACCGCTCCCGGTGCCGCCGCTCTCCGCGTTCCCCATCACTGATGTCCCGGGTGCGGGCTAACACACGGAGTCTTTACTCGTTTCAGCTCCGTGATTCAGTCCCTTTCGATATCTCCACTGCGCTCCGCTCGCCTGCTTTCGGTCGGTGTCACTACCGCATTTGATGTCAGTAGCGTCACAGCCTGGGTTACGGATCTGCAGCAAACTTCCGCGATCCTCCATCAGGCGCTGAGTGGAACAGCGCGCCCTCTACTGCCTCCCTCCAGTACTACACTACTGCCTCCCTCCCTCCAGTACTACACTACTGCCTCCCTCCCTCCAGTACTACACT
>CM040480.1:7961628-7983164 GCA_022758105.1 Pangasianodon gigas
TACACTACTGCCTTCCTCCCTCCAGTACTACACTACTGCTTCCCTCCAGTACTACACTACTGCCTCCCTCCCTCCAGTACTACACTACTGCTTCCCTCCAGTACTACACTACTGCCTCCCTCCAGTACTACACTACTGCCTCCCTCCAGTACTACACCACTGCTACCCTCCAGTACTACGCCACTGCCTCCCTCCAGTACTACACCACTGCTTCCCTCCAGTACTACACTACTGCCTCCCTCCAGTACTACACTACTGCCTCCCTCCAGTACTACACTACTGCTTCCCTCCAGTACTACACCACTGCTTCCCTCCAGTACTACACTACTGCCTCTCATTCTGTTGTTTCCTATTCTATTCTGTTCTTTTCTATTCTGTTCAGTTCAATTATTTTCTTTTCTTTTTTCCTTTTCTTTTCTTTTCTTTTCTTTTCTCTTTCTTTCTTTCTTTCTTTCTTTTCTTGTCCTTTTCTTTTTCTCTTTTTTCTTTTCTTTTTCTTTTCTTTTCTTTTCCTTTTCCTTTTCTCTTTTTCCTTTTCTTTTTTCATTTGTGTTGGAGTATTGCACATTTCTGTGGGTTTGGACTGACATTATCAATAAAATTGTTACAAATAAATAAATATGCTGAAAGTAACTATGGAAAAAATATATAGTTTTATTTATCTTTATTTCTTTTCATAATTCATAATTTTAAAATGCTGAACATGACTTTTGTACATTAACACACACCATCTCCTTCAAGATTCCATGAAAAACACACACCATGTAGAACTTAATTAACATCATTTATTATTTTTAGAACATACTTTACAACTGTGTCTGCTGCAGGGTTAAAAAGGGACCTTATCTAGTCATCTCTGACTATATGAGCTACTATATCCTTCCTGGCAGCTTGAACCTGGTCATTTTCCTCTGACCTCTCTCATCAACAAGGCGTTTCCACCCACAGACCTGTCGCTCACTCAATGTTTTTCATTTTTCACACCACTCTGTGTAAACTCTAGAGACTGTTGTGAAAATCCCAGGAGATCAACAGTTTCTGAAATACTCAAACCAGCCCATCAGCACCAACAACCACGCCACGGTTAAAGTCACAGAGATCACACTTTTCCTTCATTCTGATGTTTGAGGTGAACATTAACTGAAGCTCTTGACCTGCACCTGCATGATCTGCCACGTGACTGGCTGATTGGATAACTGCATAAATGTACAGGTGTTCCTAATAAAGTGGACGGTGAGTGTATAGTTTTATTCACACACACACACACACACACACACACACACATATATATATATATATATATATATATATATATATATATATATATATATATATATATATATATATATATATATATATACTTCTCTCTCTCCCTCTTTCTCTCTCTCTCCATATATATATATATTGAGAATCATAATTTTACTTCACTCTCGACAACAAAGAAAATATTTTAAAATACTGATTTTGACCATTTTTTGAGGGGCAATGAATCCTGGGAGATGCAGTTTTATAAAAATTTTTAAAAAAGTATTATTATTATTATTATTATTATTATTATTATTATTATTGTTATAATTATTATTATTATTGTTGTTGTTGTTTTAATTTTTTTACTTGAGTCCAGACCTTCATTACCTTTATTTAATTCTTTTTAGAACATATTTTACTGCCTGTTTAAGAGTTAAAAGGGAAATTATCTAGTACTCTCTACATTTTGAACCCTTTTTAATTTCAGAATCTACATGGTGAATATTTACATTTTTCAGTAGCAGACATGCGCACTACGAGCAACCAAAACCCGGAAGTTCACAGCGACGTCACTGCTGTGTTTACAGTAGCCTTGTGTTTGGGGTTGCTGGTTATGCTATTTTATTAAAGTTTCTATTTTTCAGTTATGTAGTGAGTAAACTGTACGCAGCACGATGTTAAAATATGTTGTAGCGCTTATTTCAGTGAGTTTGGCGCTCTGGAGCGGGTGTGAGTGGTTAAACTTGTGGTTTTGGGAGCTGGCTGAGGTGTCTCAGGACTCGGGCAGACTGCTGAGGCAGGAAGAGCTGTCCCTTTATAACGGCAGGGACGACAGTAAAGGACTTTACCTCGCCATTTTGGGACAGGTGTTTGATGTTGAAAAAGGGAGAAAGCACTACGGTCCTGGTGGAGGCTATCGTTTCTTTACAGGTATTTCTCCAGCACACTCCCTGATGCTGAATACTGCTTTTCAATAGGAACACCACTAGGGGGCGTGGTCAGGGTGCAGGAGGTCCAGTGGGTGGAGCTGGACCTGATCCAACGCCTCCTATAACCTGAAACCCTAATCCATGAGACACTCTACAACACGGAACAACACACTCATCAACAACATTGAGTTGTCTCAACCTCCACCTCCTTTTTTTTCTCAACTAAGGTAGGAGGAGTTGGATCAGATCTGACTCCACCCCCTGGATTTTTGTTTCCGCAGAAAGGAGATAGCAAAGTGGGGGCAAGAGCACTGAGCACATGCACCAACTAATAAAGGACAAGGTTGGGATTCAGCCAGTGAGATTTGAGAATGCTGAGGACACAGTCTTATAGCATACAAGGTCTGGGAATCCCTCAGTGAGGATTGTGTACAAAGTGATAACCCCTGTTGTTTACATGCATCTTTGTGTTGATGTATTTTCAGGCAGAGATGCCTCTAGGGCTTTTGTGACAGGTGATTTTACAGAAGCAGGGTTGACCGATGATGTCTCGGACCTGTCTCCATCTCAAATAGTGGCACTCTACGACTGGCTGGCTTTCTATCAGAAGGACTACACACATGTAGGTAAGATACTGTGGAGCTGGTATGGAAGAAGCTTGACCAGGAAGCATCGTAAAACCATGCCCTTGCATTTTTGATGGCACACACTTACAGCGCACAACAGCAGGTTTGGTGATTAGCTGCAGAACTGGATAAGAACTGGCAGCAGTACCAAATGCTACATAACGGGAAACCTGTTGACACTGTCTTCGTGTCAACAGCAAAACAGCAAACACATAGTCTGCTACACCTTACTGTGCTTTGGAGGCGTGTTTTCACTGTTTAGAGGTCATTTTGTCAATTTTGAGCTTTTACGTAATTTTGTGCGTGTCACTAAATGTCAATCATTTGTACACTGAACATGCTTGGTAATTTACGGCTGATTGGCATTGATCAATATGTGCACCATTATGAAGAAAATCATTGTTCCTAAATCTTTTGTAAATCTGGCAGGAATTTTTTGTTCAGTTTGCCCTGTGAAAACATTTACACACGACATCAGTAAAATATTGATAAATGAGACCCACTGTTTCCTCCAGTTCATGCTTAATATCTGTTTGCTCCACAGGTAGGTTAATTGGTCGATTCTACAGCGAGAGCGGAAAGCCCACAGACGTCCTGCAGCAGGTCAGAATCAGAAACAGAATCAGAAAGAGCTTTTATTGCCTAGTGTGCTCACACACACAAGGAATTTGACTTGGTATAAAGCTTCCAGAACACACATACCAGTAAGATAGTGAGTCATATAATAATAAAAATTACAAATAAAAATAATGAGAGAATATATATATATATATATATATATATATATATATATATATATATATATATTTACACACACGTGTGTGTGTGTGTGTGTGTGTGTGTATGCACTGTACAGTAGACACAATAGGCTTAAACAGAACAGATTTATGTACAGATGTGATATAATACAGCTATGTGCAAGGTGAAGGCAATGGCAGAAGCATTAAGGATATGTGTACAGGTAATATAGTAAAAGACTGAATTTACATATTGCACAAAAAAGGTGGAGGCCTCTTTGGCTCAGGGGCTGAAACTGAAAGCCCAGGCTGAGAAGGAGAACGAGCTTTATCCAGCCTGTAACTCCGAGTGGAGCTCTGACAGAGGAGGACGTGTTTGGTGCTCCACTAAAAGGTAACTCTGACACACAGCTACACCATACAGCCAGGTCCAAAAGTCTGAACGTTCAACCAAGGACTGTTTTTATACCTCCACCACTAGGTGGTGGAATGATTCTCCATGATTCTCCATGAACAAGTGGTTGAATGTTTGTAGGATTTGTATGGAATTATTATTGTAACGAGAGGATTAGATTTTGGAATTAATCCAAACAGGGTCAAGGTCACAGCAAGGTCAAATGTCTGAAATAGTTTTTCTTTAAATGGTGCCTTCCTGATTGAAGTATAATCATTTCAGGCATACTAATTGTTAACAGGAAAGACTAGACTTGTTTGTGACAGAGGCATCCAGGATGGTGTTGTGTTCTACATGTTTATTTCAGTATTTGCTCAGCTGATGCTTTTTAATCAGACAAGATATTATTTAAACTAAGACAAGTCATTTTTTCAGCTGGTTAAAAATACAAATAAAATTAAAATACAAGGGTGAGACAAATGAAAACCTTGAAAGTGCGACATAAATTAGAATTGAATCAGTTTTTTTCTAGAGGAATCCGGACACTCATTAAGTGCTGCGACACTTGCATTGAAAGAAACCAAGATTATGTAGAAAAATGATAACTTTTTTGACACCTATTGGCAATAAACAATGCTAAATAGAAACAGATTGTGTTTGCACTTCAGTATACACAATATAACTCTGTACTTGAATAACACAACTAATGTTAAAAATCACAACTCACTTGCATAATGTATTTATACCAGAAAAGGTGAAATCCCTAAATCACCAAAAGTTACATACTGCTGCTTTAATGTGTAAGATTGCAAACTGTATTGTGTCTTTTCCAGCGGTGGAGTGCACAGAGACTGGGCTGGCGTTCCCAGAATGCTCTTCTCACCCGGTTCAGGCCATACACGCTGTGTGTGTGTACGACTGGATGATCCCACACATTCGAACAACCCAAATCTCCAGGAGTACAAAGACTGTCCACCTCAAGCAGAGTTGTGTCTCCTTAGCCAAGACTGAGCTTTCTGAGATTTTCTAACTTTTTATATGTCATCAGTTACTTTATTTTACGCAATAAATTTTTTTTTTTAAAACTTTAAAAATCTGGTTTGACTGGTCTCAGGATGGACAACCAGACAGGATACATTTAAAGGTGCTATATGTATGATTTTTCTGTTTAAAATCATTGTTTTGGGTTCGTCTCCTTCATAGGTCATTAAAAGTCAATGGCTTTGGAAATTTATCAAAAACCCATCAAATACAAGTAGTTTATTGTAGAACCCAGTGTGTGTGATGTTGGGTAAGAAGGAATCATCATGTGTTACCTGCTGGCTCGACCCGCCTCCTCTCCATCCGCAGCTGATGCTTGACCACGCCCCCCTGCCACATTTATATTATATATTTTTTGAACTCTCAGTGATTTACTTGCGAGAAATTACAGTTTAAAGCAGTTTGCTGATTCATAAATGTACTCTCCCAACTCCCCCCAGAATATTTACACTCATCATGCACTTTATTAGGAACACCTGTATACCTGTTCATTCATGTAATTCTCTAATCAGCCAATCACGTGGCAGAAGCAGAATGCTTAAAATCATGCAGATACAGGTCAAGAGCTTCAGTTAGTGTTCACATCAAACATCAGAACGAGGAAAAAATGTGATCACTGTGACTTTGCCCGTGGGGATTGGAGTCCAACTGCCTGTTTAGGCTGCGCTCTGAGATGCTTTTCTGCTCAGCACGGATGTAAAGAGTGGTTATTTGAGTTACCATAGCCTTCCTGTCAGCTCAAACCAGTCTGGACATTCTGTTCTGATCTCTCTCATCAACAATCCACGTGCACCCACAGAACTGCCACTCACTGGCTGTTTTTTTTTTTTTTTTTTTTAACCATTATCTGTGTAAACTCTAGAGACTTGTGTGTGAAAATCCCAGCTCAGTCATTTCTAAAACACCCAAAGCAGCCTGCCTGGCACCAACAGCCATTCCATTCCGGTTATAGGAACATAATCAACAATAGGGTGGTGTGACATGAGTGATGCTGCATTCGACTGGAGGTTGTAACTCTGACCAGGAAAAAACAAACCCCCCTACAACTCAGAATTCGTACTCGGGAACTCAGAGTAGTTCTTTCAACTCTGATTTTCTCCGAGTTCTTTCCTGTGTCAGAAAAGATAAAGTTCTTTCTGACTGTTATAAAGCACTGACACTGGAGACTCCTTCCATCAACGTTAAATAAACATCTCCTTACAGAAAATGTCACAATATCAACAATCATCCATTTTTATTTATTAAACAATAACATGTTTTTAATTCATTTATGATTAGTCTTAGATTGTGTGGACTGTGCCATAGAAGTCCCTGTGAATTAGCCGTTACTATAGAAACGTTAGCGTTAATAAAAACGTGTGATTTGCCTTGCAGCTGGCACTACTGTCAGAGCTGCTGTTATTCACTGCCACAGCAGTGCCATATCATGTAGTGCAACCATTTACAATGTTACCATGCCGGACATCATACATGTCTATAAAAGCTGCAAAAGGATTTTAATACATGATAAGTGACGTTTACATTTTTGTTGATTTGGTTCCTTTTAATATTCAGCTGATATTTAGTGATTAATGTTTTCAATGATGCAATTGAACTCATTGAAACGTTCATATAAAAAGCAGTAACTCCCGCTTTCCATTTGTAAACGATTGAGAAAAGTCAATACAACTCGCTTTAATTGATTTTTTTTTAATCATCTGATGACCTTAATGTAAAGTTGTCCTCCCTTTCTTGAAAAGGATACTAGAGGAAGTGACAGGCTAGATATCTGAGCATACAGATACAATATAGTGTGCATAAGAGATCGGACAGAGGCAAAGAGCACAACCTGCGTTTAAGTACAAAACAGTTGTAGTGGTCAAAAATAGTATACAATTAGCTGTACAATTTAACATAACCTAGAATGGACTGCGGACTCTCCAACCTTGAATGTCACATTCTCCTTTTGTACGATCAGGAAAAAAAAAAAAATCCAGTATGATAAAGTGCAGCTGTTTAGCTTTTCAGAAGAAAGAGTTTAAAAACATAATATGGTCAACTTAATGTGACATCAGGCAAATCTGAAGATTTAAAAATAATAATAATTAAAAAAAAAAAAAAAAAAAAAAAAAGCATGACTTTTTACCGAAATTCAGTAATATGCCATAGATTAAATGGAATGTGTGCTTTGGTGATTGGAATGATTAGGACAGTGCTAAAATGATAAACGTGCATATGCATAGTAGGCAACTCATCATACTTCTGCACCTAAAACCTCAGTTTACTTGGTAATAGTAAAGTTTTTTTTTTTTTGCTTTTTGTTCGGGTCACAAAAATGACACTTTGCTTTTGCTGTGAAGGTGTCATGAATATCTTAAAAAAAAAATTTAATGGAAGAATAAAAAGTGCATTTAATATGCAGACTCCTCACTGATTAATGATCATGAACTGATGCACAACAAGGATTAAATAACAGAAGACAAAGTAAAAATCATATCGTTTACTGCAATGTGCTTGACGTCAAGTTAACCTTGTGTTTCATTATTTTGAGGTCTTCAGGGTGATAATTCCCTCTGTAGACCTTGATAGGTGCAAGAAAATAGTAAAGGTTCATAAACGCTCCTTGTTTTAGACTAAACAAAAAGCATCACTCAGGCCAACGTGATTAAGGCTTTAAACCCTCTCGAGAGGAACGGCTAATTATCCCATCATGGATAATTCTTCATTCAGATTCTTCATTCAGATTCCATCATCCTTCATAGTCAATGCTCACTAACGAAATAATCTTCAAATCTATGTATGTGTGTTTTTTTTTTTTTTTTAACACTATGATGACTGATGTTGATTTTGTAATTAATTTCTACAGGTCTATAATCATTCCCTCTGCAGCTTCCCCCATTATCGGTTTCTTTCTTCAGGCCTGGCACCTACAACACCTACTAGGTCTACTTCAATAGCGTTCTGCTACTTCAGAGGTTCTTAACTCCAGTCATGCAGACCCTATACCATGCACAATCTGAAGTCCATATTCTCAACAGACCATTGTCATTAAAGGAAAACTTCACCCTGAAACACATTAAATGTGTTTATAATGGAATCTGTAATGTGTTTAGAGGTTTTGGTGCTGATTTGTTGGTTGGTGCTGTATTTTCGTTATTTCTGTGAGAAGTTAGCTGCTCTGATGTCACAGGGGGACACTGCTAGCCAGGTTACAGGAGCGCTTAAAAGGGGGGAATTACCTCTCTCAAACATATGGGATAATGGTGAGGTATGTCTCTTAGCTCCTTAGCAAAAGCTTCTTTTCTCACTCACGTAGAAATAGCGGAGACAGCAAACGTTGGACTCAAAGTTCCAGAATGCAATGCAGCTATATGATGCACTTGTGCCAAGTTAACTCAGCTTCTCAGCGATCTACAAGCACGATGGTTGTGACGGCAGTATTAGCACGAACGATTAAGCTTTGTTAAATTCTGTTTGAGCAGAGTGTATAGATGAGGAGGTGAGAGAGCTGGACAGACGTAAGGACTAAAGCGCTGCTGCATCACTCTCTTTAGAAAGGTAGAAATGAATTCCCACTGGCATTACTATCAGAAGGTATTCAAACGGCATTGTGGGTAATGGAGGAAGCCAGTAACCATAGAGAAAATAGTCCATCATGATGATTTTAGTTCAACCCAAAAACGTCAATCCTAAAATAAATCATCTGCACCACTGAAGATGGCATATTGATTCTAAATATTGATATGTACGTCATTCAGGGTGGATTTTTCCTTAAATAATTAGCTCAGGTGTGTCACAGAACACAGGGTCCTCAAGATTAGAGTTAAGAACTCCTGCACTACTTTAATTTTCCTTGATCTAGTTGGTACTAGAACATACATACACAGTTGTTTTGTTCAGAGATGTCTGCAATAGTAGTAAAAACTGTGGTCCATACATTTAGTCCATGCTTTTTTCCTCCCTTCTCTCTCTCTCCACCTTTTTAACCACCACGGTCCAGTTTAGTGTGCGCGTCACCCGTGTCCTGCTAGTGTGTTAGGAAACTCCACCCAAAGTTAGCACGTCGAAGCAAATATCACACACGCGGACAGGCTTGTTCAGGTCGAATTTGATGATGGGGATCTCCTTGATGGAGCACTTGTGGCAGAGCAAGCGGCCACAGTGACGGCTAGTGGGATAAAGAGGAAAGAATCGGTTTAGAGGGATAGATGTAGTTTCTGAGAGATACAAGTATTGCAAAGAGATAAGAACATTCCAAATACATACCAGTGATGCTTTCTTGTAGTGACTCCAAACTTGGCAGCACATTCGTAACAGTTGGAGCCATCACACCATGGGGGCTCTTTGGACAGCATATCTTTATTATACAAGACGGCAAAAAATAAAATCTGATTTGAAGCATGATGACCTTTGGCTAGCCAACGCATATATAATATATATGAGATATTGGTGTGTTAGTTGGTAGACATTAGGCCTTAGTTATCCAGTAAATGTTAAATCTGTGGATCTTGTACCTAGAAGGCGGAAGAGGAGCTGCTTAGTGGCCACTTGATAGTTGAAGATGTTTATTCCCTGATTGTTGTTGACACCCAGACGAGCTCCAGCTCTCACGATAGCACGACAGAGATTAGCGTTTCCTTTCATATAGGCCAACAGAAGAACTAAAGAGCAAAGAGAAGTACATCAAATGAATGATCACGTTAAATCCTGCCTGCCCAAGCAACAGACATATGCAACTCCATATTGTTTCATTTTCGGTCAATAAAAAAACAAGGTATGTAATATAATACATTGTTTAAACAGCAAATCCAGTTGCTTTTTTGTGTTTATCATGCTCTGTGGTCAAACACCATCTGCATCATTTCATGGTACAAAAAACATCCAGTAAGCAGCAGTTCTGCAGGCAGAAATGTCTTTCTGATGAGAGCGGTCAGAAGAGAATGACCAGACTGGTGTGAGTTGACTTAAAGGCTATTCTAACTCATATAAGCATCTCAGAATGCACAAAACATCGAATCCTAAGGCAAAGGGGCTACAACAGCAAAAAAAAAAAAAAACATTGGGTTCCACTACTATCAGCCAAGAACACAAATCTAAGGCTACAGTGGGAACAGGCTCACTGAAACTAGACACTTAAATACTGGAAGATCTTCATCCAATCATCAACTGTCCAGTTTTGAAAGATGGTTTGAAAGTGTGTGAATGAAATAAGCCCTGCCCCTAATAAAAGTAGACATCTCTGTCCCTGACTCTCCTAAAGGCCAATCCATGGCTTTATTTGTAAAAATATTTCTGGCTTTAAACAAACATTGCATTTGTTTAAAGCCAGAAATAATCATTAAAAAAAAGCTAATACAGTTTAAGTGCATGTTTTTGTGACATGTTAATTAAAGTCAGTGGAGTTGCTCTTTAATATACATTTAATGTCCAATAATTTACTAGGAACATCTATAACATCATCCTCTATGAATAGATATGAATTAGAAACAGCCACATGCCCTCCTGATTTATATACTGATATATAAATGTATATTAAACAGAGTCAATGAGAAATCTCTGCACAGCATTTGTGAGGAAAATGCTAGGGCACTAACCTGTATTCCCTTCACTATCCGGTTTATCCAGAGGATACTCTGGCATACATTCCAAGAACAGCTCAAAGATGGCTGCCGCATTTTCCTTCCCATAGTGTCCAAGAACATGCATTGGAGACTGGCCCCTGAAGGTGACAAGCAAGGTCATCAAAATGAAAAGCAATCCTTCAGCTCTCATAATTTCAATACATTAAAAAAGAGTGACTGTGGCAGTTGACGTGTTTTCGTGGTAAGTGCACCTGAGATTGTAGGCCTCTGCATCAATGTTTGACTCGGTGAGAAGAGCTCGCACATTATTCAGACGACCCTGCATCACAGCTAGGTGTAGAGCTGAGACAAAAACACGTGAAGACATTACATTAATAATGAGACCTTAAAATGCATCATTTTGATCTCTGACTATGACTCAAGTTCATTTGATGTAGTTTTATTAGTACAGATACACACCATTGTTTCCATTCTCATCAACAGCTGGGAAATCAACACCATTTTCGAGCAGCACAGAGCAAATTGTGGCCAGATCTTGCTGCGCCGCCAAATGTAGAGCCGTCTGACGGTGTTTAGTCAACTCGTTCACTTTAGCACCTGCTAGAAGCTAAACACAAACAGACGAAAATCTGTACACTGTACATGCACACGCACAGCAATCATGAAAACATCATCATCACAGTCATACAAATCCACACAAATATGCAAATAGGTCAAATTTAGGAATACATACAGCAGTATGTAATAGGGGTGTAACAATACACTCTGGTCACGATTCGATTGAATTCACGATACTGGCTTCACGATTCGACTCAATTTTATTCTCAGAATATTTCAAACAAAATGTGAATGAAGAAAAATTATGACTGAAAAGACTCCTTTTTTATTTATGAATGATAAACAATGCAAAACTGCATTTTTGTCTGTTTAAAATGATCAGGGAAAATGTTCGACTGAAACATAATGAGCACCATAGCAGCGTCTGAGGCGTTTTAACCTGAAACTGAGCTCCAAATTCGGCTAAAATGCCCGAGTTCTGTGACCTCTTTCTTGGGCACTATAGATCGCAGCGGCATGGGGCTGGTGTCATTTGAAAGCTAGTGAAGAGCTCTTTTTAATCTGTTATAACATAGTGATGTAACCATATTACATATAATGCGTGTCGGTCGTTGTGATCCTGGGCCATCATTCAGTGTGCTCTCTATATATTTTAAGTCTATTGGTTGTGCAGATTGGGAACTCTGGTGTTCAAGCAGTACAACTGTATTAGACGCATAATTAATAGAATGCGGATTCCCACAATGTGAGTCACATATTCCTACAATGCACACAGTCACATATTTGGCATCTCCTTACACTCCAATAAGTAATTAATGACACACAGCCCTAAAAGCACATTGCGTTATAATTGTTATCATAGACATAAATACTGGCAGCTGTCTTTTTCTATGTAGAGCTTACCAGGTTGCGCACAATGATCTCAGAGCCGGCCTGCACGGCGAGGTGCAGTGGTGTGAGTTTGGCTGCGTCCTGCACTCTGGAGTTAACGTTAGCCTGCACGCTGATCAGGAAAAGCACACTCTCAATGTCAGAGTTCTGCACAGCTATGTGAAGGAAGTTACGTCCCTTGTTGTCAACCTAAGCCGAGACAGAAAACGAGAAAGAGAGTGCAACCAGAAGTACAGGTGAGACGTGCATTTACTCAAATGAAACCTGAGATATCTTGAGATATCTCAGGATATTTAGGTTTGTGAACTAATTATTCTCTTTCACAGTTTATAGGACCCTATAAGACTGTAGCTTACATTAGCTATCAGAATTTAAATCAAATTGTCCAAATATAAAATATACCATTACACCACAGCACTGTTGAATTCTTGGCTCTTATTGTTCAAAAGGTGCGGATTAATTTTATATAAGAGTAGCTCTGATGGCAGTTCCAGCTGTAATTCAAATCAAAGGTTTGTGGATGTTCCACAACATTAAACGTAACTATAAACAGATAAAAAGTATGATGTCATTCTTGGTAATGCTGGTAAATTGCTGGGATATGAGAGGAATAAAACATTTCAGGGCATGCTGTTACTCTATAATAATCAACTTGGGAGTGATAACATATCACATTACCCTGTCATTGATTAATTTCCTAAAACGGCATACCCTGTTGTATATCATTCCTTACATGTTCCTGCCTGTTTCTTGTGGAAAAAAAATATATAGACAATTTCAATGTTACATAGATATTTAAAGATATTAAAAAATATTAAAGAGATTATTTTACACACTGATATAACATTATTAACTATCCGCTAGCCATTAATGGCACAGTGCCTTAGGATAGTCATCAGCATGATACAATGTGCAACTTGTGTAATTCATAGGAATGCTAAATCTGTGGCATCTATGGTCATGTATCTAATCCACAAAGAGGCACCATCTCTGAGAGAAATGTCACTTGTGCAATGTTCTCCACCACTGTTACACCCATCTGTCTCCCTCTTGCCTATCCCACCTGCTCGGCTGCTCCAGGCTCTCTTTTGAGGATGGCTTCTGCTGCTTTGTTGTTCTTGTGAGTCATGGCACAGGCAAATGGCGTCGTGCCCAGTCGGTCTCTCAGGTTCAGCCGGATGTCTGGGTGTGAGATGAGAAGCTGGATAATCACGCTGTGCTGGTTACTGATGGCCACATGGATTGGCGCCCGGCCTTCTGCATCCTACATGTAACGGGAAAGCAGGAACACCATGAATGTGAGGAAATATACTCTAGTGTGATCTATACACATTTATACACACAGTACTATAATACAATATAGTTTCAAAAAATGTACTACCAAAATTTACCTACAGTATATCTTAATACATAAATTCTCAACAGAAGCTTAAGCAAAGGAAACTGTAATATATAATAGATTCATATTAGAATGTTAGAAACCCATGCACTGTGTTAGTACCTGTGCATTAACATTGGCTCCGAACTCCAGAAGGCACTGCACCACCTCCTCGAGGCCCCAGCAGGAGGCCAGGTGCAGAGGGCTCTGACCATCTCGCGCCTCCTCATCTCCCTCTCCGTTAGTACCAGGCCTCCGAGGACTGTTCACATCACAGCCACTGAGAGAGAGAACCACACACACACAAACACAAAGAGAAAAGGTAAATGCGACTGTAAGCAAAACACCATTCAGGAAGGCCCACGTAGTCAGCATTTTTGCCCGCGTTCTTTTCTTTTACACTTTAGGTAATATTATATCGGTAAAAAGGTTCGCGGTATTACTCCTCGGTAAAGAACTAAACCTCAAACTTTAGACAGTAAGCCCCATTAAGCCTCAGCCTGTTGTCACAGAGGCTCATGAACTGGATATGTAAGGTTAATCTGAAGTCTGTATGCCACCATGCCACCATGCTGATACAGAGGAATATATACACAATCCTGCCCCATATACACCTGTCAGTAGAGGTGTTTGTTCTGTTATTGCCACACCTGAAATTTAAGTCACACCAGTCAGACTGCAGGGACACAAAGGTTTCATATCGTATGCATGTCTGAAACAGAATACCAGCCATATGAGCATGAGTGTTGATGATATGATTAGTGCGTATGTGCAAACCTGCGTATAAGGAAGCAGGCGGAGACCTCATTGTTCTCATCGATGGCTCTGTGCAGCAACGTCTGCTGGCACCCTCCCGGTCCCGTACTCCAGCATGTTGCGTCACAGCCATGTCTGACCTATCAGGAGCCACAAGTACAAACATAAGCATTCCAATAATTTAACAAAATCATAGCAAAACTCTAAACTATATATATTAAACTATAATAAATACAAACATAAAAAGACAAACACTGAGGAATCTTTGCAACATCTTTGCAAAAGATGACCAATTTCCTGGTCTCCCTTACCAGCGTTGACGCAATATCCTCTAGGCCATTCTTTAAGGCCAGCCACAGTGGAGGATCTCCTTTCTCATCCACCACTGACATGTCTGCTCCACGTGTACAGATAGCATCCACCACCAAGGGGAGCTGGTTACTGATGGCCAGCTGCAGGGCTGTCTGTCCCTCCTGTGTCCTGCAAGGCGAGAGAACCTTTAATGACTGACTCAGTATGAGATTAATTCATATAAGTTACAGGTATGTACATTCATACTCATTCTTAAAGCTTTACAATAACCCAAATAAGCCAAACTGCATTATCCAATGTTTCTACTGTCAATGAGTTAAATTAAGCCCACAATGACCAACA
Source organism: Pangasianodon gigas (assembly GCA_022758105.1). Lineage (NCBI taxonomy): Eukaryota > Metazoa > Chordata > Actinopteri > Siluriformes > Pangasiidae > Pangasianodon > Pangasianodon gigas. The sequence continues at coordinate 7,976,402 of CM040480.1, forward strand.
CCTTAATTAACATATCTGTGGTTGTTAACTGGCTAAATTCAGAAGTGATGCTGAAGCAAGTTCCAGTTTTATACCTGGAGACCAGAGTTCTGTAAGTTATCAACATTTATTTACATGGTGTTATTTATTTTTTCCTGTTTTCTGTGGACTTATTTTCAGTCATGGACTGAATAAACAATAATTAATACATGTGTACTAAACATTAAAACAAATGTTAATTATTGTGTTACATTGTTACTTTAACATTAATTTCTGTTTAGTAATGCAGTAAATAATGATAGTTAAGGGAACCACAATTCATCCTAATATTCTGTTAATAATCTGATAGATCAATCAGAATAAAAATCCTTATAGATACACCCAGGGATTTCAAGAATGAATTCTTTCGGATTGATGAAAATCTCTGCAGGCAGACACAGACAATGTCAAAGTTCAGTCAACCAGATTTGTATGATCGTCTCCAGTGTGATAATCCTGGATCAGTTTTTGCCAGAGGGTGGTTTACACCATCTATTTCTGTAACAGACACCACCAAACTGCTCTCAACTGCACAATAACGATCTCTTCTTCTGCCTGGAAGCAACATACCTTACATTGATGTCTGCCTGGTGCTCTAGCAGGAAGAGGGCACTCTTGCTGTCCTGTCTCTTGATGGCCATGTGGAGAAGAGTCTGGCCATCTGACATGGTGTCATTAATGGCTGCCCCTGACCCCAGGAGCTGTGCGGCAATGGTGTGCATTCCTGACAAACGATGACGATTATTTATTAAGGATAAGGATAGTTTGATGTTTGGAGATCTGTCACTGATCCAGGCAGTAGAAAAGCAGTATAATTCAGTAGTACCTGTCCAGAGAGCAAGTCCGAGCACAGTCTGGTCCAAGGAATCTTTAAGGCTGAAGTCTGGGATGATCTGTAGGTTGTTGGTGGCATGGAGTGCATTGGCTGTGATAAAGAAAGGAAGAATGAAATCCCTATCGCAATAGTAATAGTAAAAAGACCCTGTAAAGGACAATAGTAGTACCTTTCTGCTCTAGTATGACAGACACAACGTCGGGGTGGTTGTGAACGATGGCCATGTGCAGAGGGCTCTGTAAGGAGACACCATGGCTCCGGTCCCCTGTGTCAGGCAAGGCAGTGTGGGTTTGTAGATTAGGATTGGCTCCCTGCTGCAGAAGCTCAGCTGTCAGAGCTGCTAATCCGCAACGACACGCTGTGTGCAGGGGAGTTTCTCCCTACAGAGTGAACAGAGGGCACTGGAGTTAACAAGGGGGCACCAAGCACAATCAAACGCATGACCCTACATTCACACAAGCAAGGGACCCAAAAAAAAAATTGCAGAAAGCAATAAAAAGATAACATGACATTTAAATTGAGAATTTCTCAATTCTATGCAAATTCAGTATGATACAATAAAATGACAAATCCAAACAATTGTTCCTCAAATCAATCCTATGGCACACGTGGGCTGAAGCATTTCAGTTCCACACTCACAACTTTAGTTCCTACATGCACTTAGTTCCCATTTACTGCCTGATGCATAAAAAAGGGGAAAACACTCAGAAACACTCACCCATTTATTGGTATGATTGACCTTTGCTTCATGGGTAGCCAGGAAGATGGCAGCTGCCTCACTTCCTGCAAGGGCTGCTCTCTGAATGAGGCAGTTTCCTAAAGAAAAGACCAACTGCCACTTCACATATTTTTAAGGTAAAAAAATGTACTGATTTATGACTTTAGACAATAATATGTAGAATGCATGGATGTGCATGAAGTATGCGAGTCCTTACCTGAGGCGTCCGGAGCATTGGGATCGCTTCCTCTTTGTATAAGTCGAGCCGCAAAGCTGTTCTCATCAAACGAGGTGCCGTTAACTACAGGGGCGTCATCGTCGAAGGGGTTAATGGAGGGATCAGATGCTACTGTAATGTACTGCAGGGCCAGCCACAGAGCAGTATTCCCCTCATGGTCTTTCAGATCCATGTCCAGTCTGAACATTAAAAAAGACATCAGTATATTTGAACAAATTATTTTAAAAAAATGTATGTATGATTATCAGTTTGATTGTCTGGGGAAGAAATTTTATGCTCACTGTTTGCACTGCAGGAGTTGGTTGAACACAGGTTCGTTTCCTGACAGCACTGCTTCATGTAAAGGTGTTCTGAAAAATTGACATAAAAATAAAGATCACTTCAATAATGTTTTGAAAGAAACAGATGAACAGAGGGCTGCATGAAACAAAAAGAGACTAATTTCTGATCCATACTACGTTACCCACCGTCCTCTGCTGTTTTGCATGTTGGGGTTGGCGCCGGTTTTGAGCAAGGCCTCTGCAATGCGGGCCATGCCGCTCATCACCTCAGCACTGTGTTTCTTTGGGCTGAAGGAGCAGACGAGGTGCAGCGGCGTCTCCACTGCCCCCACTGTGGCTGCGTTCACCTGGGCTGAGTGGCGAATCAGGAAGGTGGAAGCGAACTCATCTCCTGAAGCCACACACGGGCAAGAAGAAAATAACTATTCACATGTAGAAGGTTTATATCAATGCAAGGAGAAATAAAAAGAGAGAACATTGGGTATTTCAACACGACAACATGGGAAGGAGCTGCCGTATGTTTTTTATTTTACCACCAGCATGAGAGACTGAACAGAATGATGCCTGAAGGCAACAGTGCCACAAACCTCTCTGGATGGCTTTGTGCAGGAGGCTCCAGCCACTCTGATCCACCATGTCCACGTCTGCTTTGTTGTTGACCAAGGTGGTGGCAATGCTCTCCTGTTTTCTGGATAAGGCCAGATCCAGAGCCAGATCTCCATTATTGTCCAGCTCATTCAGCTTCCCTGGCAGCTGAGAAGGAAAAGAAAAAGGAATTTCGTCTACCTGGAATTCAGTCTGATCTGAACAACGGTCAAAAAGGCAACAAGGCTAGTCGCTAGCTAAATCACTCATAACTCACTGGAAGTTCCTTGGAAATGGGATGGAACTGAATTTAAACATTACACTTTTTACTGCAGTGGTGTGTCCAGTCTGTCATATTTACACCAAGCAGCACTGTACTCAACATATCTGCACTTTATACCTCATACAGTTCATACATCTTTTGACATCTTTTTATATATTTTATATTTATATTTTTCTTTTTCTATTTCTATGTAAGTAAATTCTGATTTTATGTCAATTCTGTTTTATGTCACCGGATAGTCGTAAAAAGCATTTCACTGCACATTGTGCTGTGCATGGTTTTGTGTGTGTGACCCATAAAATTTGATTTGATTATTAATTGAACTACAAAAACTCTTTATGTAACAAAAAAATTCAGATACTTTAATTCAGTGTAACTGGTTTGGGGTCTGGCTGCTATAAATAAATATGATGGTACATATGTGAGTAGTTGGAGTATACAGTCTGATTTGTTACATTTTTTTTTTTTTGGACAATAAAAACATTTCAAAAGACCTACTTCAAATAGTTAACTTTTTTTTTTCTTCCAGGTTTATGGCTGACCTACCTGAGCATCCATCTCGATAAGATACAGGAAGACCACATCCTCCCTCTCCACTTTAATTGCTTTGTGAAGAGGAAACTCAGTCTTGGATTTGATCATCTTATACAGCAGCTGAGCACTCATAGTACTGAAGTCCTCTTTCCTCAGATCGTCCTGTGACAGGGCACAGAGTTACGACTGGTCAATTCGAGCATACGAAAGACATGATGGGAAGGACGGTATACAAGAGACATGTACGTACATAAACCTTATACATCAGTGAAGGTAAATTCATTTATTTTAGACACACCATGCATTAAGACATGACATTATATAGTAATTAAACGTCCCAGTGGTACCCTTGCTTAGCCTTGTATGTGACTACTGTCTCACACAAACACACACACACACCAAAATGGGTGGGAATGACTGCAGAGAAAGAGGCTGAAGCTGCAGCTCCAACAGGGGCGAATAATTACCATCTGCCTCTGCGACCTATTCAAGAAAATCACCTTGAGGATCAGTGAGCATGCTCCATAGAGATTTATGAAGGGAGAATTTAAGGAATCATAAACGAAGCCCTGAATATCAAGGACAGTTCTTCATCAAAACTCGCTTCCTGCTGCTGCAGAAACAGCAGGAGGGGAGTTACTGTCAGCTACTGACTCAAAAAAGACAACAGAGAAGCAGCACATCCATACGGAATGGCAAAATCAATAATCCTGTATGGGGGAAAAAGGTCATTACCTTGTTTGAGGTAAATTATTTCAGAATAAAGTCTCCTGGCTTTATAAAAATAGATATCATCAATATGTGTTAGTCCTCTTCTGTGATTCAGGCTTATAGAGAGACTACAGACATATGAGCTAGAGAGACACAGCTAGACAGACACATCTTCCCCCACACTGCGTTAATGATGATTTGAGATCGAAGACTTGGTGTTAATGACTCACGGCGTCCTGACTCACCCAGTGGCTGGCGATGATTTCACCGCAGTAGTTCATCAGCGTGGTAGCGTCCAACTCCTCGGCTGTCTGGTAGAACCGAATGCAGTTCCTCACGTTTACTGACGACATTACTCCTTTCTCACATCTATAATGTGAAGAGGAATACCAGCGTTTAAATCATGAGGATAACGTTAAACGATAAATATAACATATACGTCAGCATAATGATGTAATGCTGATATCTGGCGTCTCCTTCTATCCACATCTTCTGGTATTAATCTTCATTTTAAAGGAGCAGTCGGTAATTTTTACACTCCTCTGCTGCCTGTGAGACCTGAAATAAATTAATGAACCAGGTCCTCTACATAGGAACATCAGCGAATCACAGTTTTTGTACTGGAACTCTTAAATTATTACAGGTCCTTATTAATCATCAAGGCATTTTTGAACTAAAAACACTTTTAAACATTACAGCTGCAGACGTGACAGCCCTGAAAAGGAGTAATGCATAGTCAACTAAAGCGTAATTGGCCGAAACATTACTAATGTGAGAGGAGGGGAAGGGGACAGAGTTTCCAGAGTGTGTCAATTAATATCGGAGAGCTCAAAACACCTGCTTAACTGTCAATCATTTCATATGTCGATTGATTCATCTGTCGTTTTCATCATGAAAAAGAACAGCTCTTTTGGTGTATTTTTTAGTTTTAGTAGGAGCATATTCCATTTTTAAAATGCAAAGCTCCTGTCAGGTCTAGAGCTGAAACTATAAGCTTTTAGGTCCGTATCTGCTGCAGGTCAGTTCATTCATCCTTATCTAAAATGCATGAATGGATGCAGAACCACGACAGCTTGCTTTTTTACGTGGGCAAAAGACAAACCAGGTTTTTTTTTTTGTCCAGTTCAATACAGTCATTGACCTGCAGCCTATGAGTCATGCGCCCTCACTCCTCTGTGTGCCCACCTCTCTCGTAGGAGGTAAAGCTGAAAGCGGTTGGCCAGCTTCATCAGGTCAATGAGGAAGGTGTCATCTTCGCACAGCTCTAGCTCATCTGTGTAAGCCCAGCGCAGCATCGCCATGGCAACCTCCGGCTTGGCCTCTGAGGATGAGACACATTCATTGAAAAAGGAGAAGAAAAATAGATACAGTGGGGGGGCGGGGGTGGGAATAAGGAAGGAACTGGACCTTAATATCCAAATCATTGTTACAGGTCAGATCTAAACTGTGTGGGTCCTGAGGGACGTGTCTAAAGTTTCCATTACCAGTTTAATCCAGATAATTAGCCGAGTACCCCTTGCCTCAGTACAAAAAAGTCCATGGGGTGGAGCCTGACCTGATCTAGCTCCGCCTACCCAGATGTAGTGGAGTCAGGGGTGGAGACAAGTTAGTGTGTTTCAGACTGGATAACTGTGTTAAGTGTGTTGTTTCATGTTGTACAGCATTGTGTGTGTTAGGAGTTAGGGTTAGGCCTATAGGAGGAGGTGGATAAGCTCTAGTTCCACCACTCTGGACTTTTGGTTCTACAGCGAGGACTATCTCTACTTAGTCCTGCTCTCTGAGTGGGAGGGGCTTGTTTTCTTGTTCTTCATCTCATGCTAGCCAATCACATGCTGTAGAAAAATCATAAAACCTCATTGATTCTCACCTGACAGGTCAAGCTCGGACGTGGAGGCCATGTTGGCCAGGCTCCAGACGTCACTGCGTGCTGCCAGGACAAATTTATGGGCACTCAGCTGCTCCTGTCCGATCTTCACCTTCAGGTCACTGCAACATGGCACCACAGCTCACAATCAGACTCACACAAAGCACCAGGTGAACAGTCAAACATCATGAACCTTTGTCTAATCTCATAGGGTTTGAAGCTAAAATAACACATCAGAAGCTTGTTTAATATCTCCCATACAGCATTTAACAGACCATGTATAGCACATGTGTATTCACTTCACATTTATCCTTAATGTCATAAGAAAAGATAACAGCTACAGCTCCCAGCATGCACCTGTACTGGTCTTGCTGATAGAGTTCAGCTACGATGGCCAGCAGGCGGCTGATGAAGGAGTCGCTGGGCTGTGAGGAGGAGGAGCCGTGACCGGAGGCCTGCGCCGCCAGCAGGGAGCACCTTCTCTCCGTCTCCACCAGCTTCTGCTGCATTTTGACATACTCCTGCCGCAGCAGGGACAGGTGCTTCTGCAGTTTCTGCACCTCCTCTGCACAACGGGAGGAGAGAGCATCGGGGAGGAAGAGAAACAGGGCAGAGGGTGAGCCACCAGCAGTAACGAGGTGTGCAGGGACGTGTAAAAAAAAAAAAAAAAAAAAAAAAAAAAAAAAAAAAAACCCA
>CM040480.1:7995762-8044747 GCA_022758105.1 Pangasianodon gigas
AAAAAAAAAAAAAAAAAAAAAAAAAAAAAAAAAAAAAAAAAAAAAAAAAAAAAAAAAAAAAAAAAAAAAAAAAAAAAAAAAAAAAAAAAAAAAAAAAAAAAAAAAAAAAAAAAAAAAAAAAACACCCCCACACACAGGAGTTTTATTAAAAGAAAACCAGCAGCAGAATACAAATCACATCAAAGGCTATTCAGTGAGATGTAACCACATTAAACCCAGATGTAATACAGATGTGCTATTTAACATTTTAGGAATTATTAAACCTCATAATTAAACTTCAGACCGATTACAAAGGTTTTATGTTAAACTTTTATACCTTCATTTAGATTCAATGGTTTTTGTATGTGTTTGTATGCCTACTTTTCCACACTCCTAGCTAGCATGCTCATTCACATTACATTCATTTCCTAGTTCTTGTAAATAGATCCCAATGGAGTGTGTTAGCAAGCATCTTAAATAGCTGTTCACCTTGTTTTTTGCCAAACAAAATGATATCTGATTGTCAAAAGCATGATAACTGAGTGTATATTTGCTTTGGACAGAATTATCCTTGAACTGGGTGTGGGAAAACCAGCACACAAACTTCACAGCTGACTCCATACCAGGGCTCTCACCTTTGATAAATGTCAGAAAAGTTACTCAATATTAGATTCTGTCTGATCCCATAAACTCACTACTCCATTCTCCAGTAAGGGCAGGGGTAGTAAACCCAGGAGATGGACTGTACTTACTAGAGTGTATCAGGAGGACCAATTATTAGCACTTCCCATCTGTAGAGGTCATTATCATCTATCAGTCCTGCAGAGAAGCCTTCCACTGGATTTTTGTTCAATTCTGCAAGAGAGACAAAGATAGTTATTAATGATGGAGAAATGTGCTTGTGTTTCAGGCTGGAACTGAGTAAATGGTGGCACTGTTTTATGCTGTGAGTAACTAAACTTTAAACCTGACACTGAGCAGTAAGACAAGACTTCTGATGGTTGATCCAGTATACCAGTTGTAATTGTTGTTAAGGTATAAACAGAACATGATGCAAATGACTAAATGACACACACACCAAAAAAAAAAAAAAAAAAAAACCACCAGATTTTCCATTGTATTCACACTTTGTGCAATACAACAAACACACAATGCGAAGTCACCCGTCACCTGAATATCGTTTGTATCGTCCCAATTTCACTGACACTCGTCTACTCTCATATCTACTGCTGTCATTAAAGGGTCAGAAATCAAATTCAGGTGATGAAGTATTACAGAAATGTTGTCAAAATGTATTTGCACTGATGATAAACACTACTGTGTAGTTCTGCTCTAAGGCTGCACTGAAGGCTACGGGTAGGGCCATATCACAGTATCGCAGCAAGAGTCACGGTGTATGATCAAACAGTTACCTCACTGCTGACTTTTTCAAGATACCGATTAAAATACGTTCCCTTCTACCTGATAATTTTTTTTTTACCTGAACAGCTTCCTTACTCCAGCAGCTCTCGTCAGGGACTGCACTGAAAACCCTCTGGCTGTGTAATCCGTTACTGTAATAAACACATTACATTGCTACCTCTGCTGTCATTCTTAGCATGTCCATAACTTTATTATGCACGACAAGCTAGCAATCGCACAGAAGGACATGGCATTGCTGACTAGAAGAAAAACGAAACAATCTATTTTTGGCTAAGCAGCACTACACAGCGATGATTTTTTTTTTTTTTTTTTGCTCAATGTGCTGCCTTTCCTCAATTACTCTCTCTTTCAGCATATAATAACAGCAGATGAGATTCGTTCTCAAAGCACAAAACATCCTATAAATATATAAAACTGAAATGTTAGTTTATTTTTATTAACGAGAAAGCAGTGTTTCTTCAATCCTGGAGTGTTTTGCCAAACAGCATACTTTAATCACTTTTTCTGCATTAAAAAAATGGATTTAAAGGACAACATAAACGTGAAATTAAGTTTGGATTTGCTATTTGTTCAACAGGGAAACAAAGGTACCAAAAATATTGGATAATAATTATGGTCCATTAGAAGTTGAAGAGACATCATATTATACAGTGATACATATACAGAAACTGTGAACATTTTAAGCTAGAACATGGTAGAAATTTTTTAAAATTACTAAAGCACACCTTCACCAAACTGATAGGACTGAAGTTTAACACTTCTATCCTGTTCAGATTAAAAGGGAAAACCATAAGAAAGTTAAAACAACCTCAATAAGACAATTAAAAAAATGAGAATCCCTTGTAAAAATAAATTATTTTCCCTACAGGTAAAAGAACGCCTGGAAACTGCACTGCTCTGACGCTCCAGAAAGGAAGGCGGACCACCCTCCCCCCGTCCTTGTCCTAAACATAGCCACTGATGGAAACTGCAGACCTGATTTCAGATCAGTAAGAAAGGAGCTCAGGTTCCTGTTTGTGGCCACGCTCAGGTTTAAACGGCACAGGGCTGGAGCCACCGAGTGTAAATCTAAGAGCACATGTGGTGCCTGATTGTCCGTGTGAGTTATGAGGACCGGCCTGGCACGGCCTTCTGCATGTGATCTGCTTACGAAGCACAGCAAAACAATCACCAAGGAACACAGAACATGTTGATGAAATAACTGGCTGCCTGTGGTGTCGGCTTTTATAAGCAAATGAATCATATGAGCATTCTGACCCGATTACACAAAGCAGAACCATCTAGAAGAAACATGAATGGTGGTTTAAATATTTAAAAAAAAAAAAAAAAAAAAAACCTTCAAATAAGTTGTCTGGTCAGTTTAACAATTTGAATTGGGTTTTGTTTTACCATCCCAAGGACAACAAGGTACATGTATAAATCCAATCTTATTTCCAGGAAATGACCTGCAGGTAAAAGCTCATTGGCCTTTAACTGACTTGTCAGTGAATGCCAGGGTAAGACTATTACACAGGGCACGTAACAAGCTAAAGCTGACCTCTAAACAACAAAAACAGTGTACAAACCACATTCAGAAATTACCGCAATACCAAACTCAGCTCTAAGAGCCATTTCTGCCATGTTTCCTGCTAGTAAAACTTAATTTTTGAAATATTTCTTCACGTGATGCATTCGTATCACCCAAGGGTCACATAAGTGGTGCTTTAGACTTATGCGAAATTTATCTGCGGCGAGATACAGAGAAGCTGTTCATGTGTAATCGCAGCTTCCTCCTAATTCTCAACTATGAAGCAAAACAGAGTGAAGTTTGGCAGAAGAGGTGCAACATTATAGGGTATTATTTGACTTATATTTAAAATATTTCAGAGTCACGTGACAGTTCTTGGACAGACGTGCAGACAGCAAATTTCAGTGCAACATTTCCACAAGCTACTAAATTTATCGCATCTATTTTGCATTTTCCATCCATTATGCTTGGGACAATAGTATCGGGAATCACAGATGGATTCCAAATACTGCGATGGCTATTAATTTGCACATTTAAACATGGTGTCTGCGACTTTAAGATCGACAAAAATAGTGTTATATTTCATAATATGTTTCCTTTTTGCCTATTTTGTAGCCTACACAAATCTTAAGAACCTGCTGTCTGACTTCAGAGCAAAGCAACACAACATCTTTCTCTGATGTAGAGCTTCCATTGTCCGTGCTGCCAAACAGATAAAGCAGCGAAAGTCTTCCCTCTCAAAACACAAACGGGTTTCTAAAGTAAAGTAAATGAAAAAGTGCGTTGTTTATCAGGGCTGCTGTTCACCAGAATATACATGCGCAGTTTATATAATTTTATAATAAGCAGTTTATAATGAGATAACTCTCTACATTTATTTACAGTCCCGACTTCAGTTTTGCAAACATCCATGACATTTTGTCTGTTCTGCAAAGAGAACTGGAGGTAAATTGCAAAAAAAGTTTTGACACTTTGCCCAAGAAAGAATCAAGTCAAGGAATCAAGATCTGGTGCACGCATGCACAGGAATCAACCAGGCCAAATAATTTCTTATAGAAGCAATACTACTGTGCTTACATTTTGCCCTCATCCTCCCACACAAATAGCTAGATGATAAACTGGATTCAGGGATCTGCTGCACATTACAGAAGATGAATTAGATTTTCTCTCAAACTCTCATTGGCTGATTATCATCGCTGAACTCGCAACTACTCGCTGAGGATTTCACGCTACACAATTCAGCAGAGCCTCAGTGATCGCTTGCAGACTGAGAAAATCGCATGGCTGAACTGTTAACACCACATGAGCATGCAGCGAGTACCCGCAGAGCCCCAAAATTAGCCCTGGGAAATCAGGGCTAAAATCATGTGGTGTGCGCAAACTCTTTGTTTCTCCGCAGTGCAGCTGAGTGCTCAGGGGCATAAGCGGGGTTCAGTAAGTTCACTATGCTGGTGCTAAGAGAAAGCAGTCATAACACGATTGATTCCAATCTGTCAATCTGCTCCGGCTGGAAAGAGGACAGATCGAGCCATCCAGCCAGGGTCCTGAGTATCTCTTTACAGCCCTTGGATGGGGAGGATCTTTGGCGTGGTGCCAGAACAGGCTTGGAGGTGTTTGCTCTCAGCTGTGAACATTTGGCACGAAACAAATGTTCTCGCTGCTCATGTGCAAGCGTGTGTGTTTTTGTGTGTGTGTGTGTGTTTGGAGGGGGTGTTCTATGCTGATTCTAAAGGGCGGGGGTATGGTGTTTCATAGCAAACATTGCACAACACTTAGTCTTTTGAGCCAAATCACTGTAAGGGTAAAAACAGTTGGGAGAATCTGGTTTGTGTAAGCTGTCAGTTCAGTTTTAGAGTTTTGTCTGCTGTCGAGCTTGTACACTATTTAGTGTAAGTCGGACTCAAATTGTCTTCAGCTTTATTTATCATCAATTTGAGAATGTGTTTCAAATACACGCCAAAACCTATGAATTTAACTTTCCAACAATTTCCAGTTTCAGTGCCAATAACATCGCTAAAACATACAGGAGGTAATAAATTCTGTAGGGTTGTTTTTTTTTTTTTTTTTTGGCTGTAGTAACCCCTCTCTATATTCTTAGACCCTGACCTATTTACATTAGCATGAGGAAGTTTTTGACAGAGATTAGAAAACACTCTACAGAAAGGGCACCTGCTAAATGCTGTAAATGTCATTTATTAACATTTATTATGCGCTTAACACAGAAACACAAAACGGTATAAACTATTTTGCATTTGTTGTAAACATGTCACAATGACAAGTGCTGTTTTTTTGTCATAGTGTCATTCTGTTATCAGTCACTGAGATCAATGTAGTATTGAAATTATGGTATTTTGCTAACCCTGATGTGCACATCATGGGACCCCCAAAGCAAAGCAGTGAGCTGTCAGTCAGGCATCAGGCTGAGAGAGTCCTGATCACTGCTAGCGGTGGACAAAAGAGCAGAGAGAAAGCAAAACACATATATACGACTTTAAATACCACCAACACCACCACAGATCAGCGCCTGCGTGTTAATCACCCTTACAAACGCGTCTGATGTGTGATCGGATTGCTGCTGTTGCTGTCTGACCCCTTGGCTAAAAGCTGGCTAACCGAGTCTGCTAACTTTAGCCTGCTAACTTTAGCTTGCTAGCTTTAGCCTGCTAGCTGAGGAAAAAACAAAGGGATTTGATTACCCTGCTGCAGCAGCCGTGCACACAACATGTCGCCTAATAAACACTGATATACCAACGAGAACAAACCCTGCAATTAGTCACCATGGTGTAAAAATAATACTCGCATTTCAGTTTCAGCAAAAAGAGGCAAAATAATAAGCGAGAAGGAATGAAGAAAAAGCAAAGCCTGCTAGCTAGACGTGGCTTCACAGACGTCAATACGTAAGCAGTCATGCTAGCAAGCTAGTTAGCATTTAGCAACGCTGCCGGCCGGCTGAACAGGCCAGAAATTCTGTAAAAACGTCCCGAATCTTTAACATTTATAAACCTTTAAACTCGAAATGAACACAACAACACGTATCTACTGACACCAAAGCGACACTATATCGACTGTTAAGTATTAATTTAAAGTGTTTAGCAAAACAAAGAGGCTTGGAACTGAAGCACGAGCGAAGAAGTCGATTAGCTAACTTAGCTAACTTAGCTAACACGCTACCGGTTGGCAGCTAGCTTTTAGCTTAGCCACTTTCATTGCACTCGCCAGCAGTCATTGTTGTATTTACCTGCCAGCTGTCTCCTGAGTAACAGCGCTGACTGGGGCTCCGTCATCGTTATCTCTGTTGTACTATGACTTTAATACGCGTTCAAACTAAACTAAGGAGAAGAAGCGCAGGCTTTAAATACTCGTCGCTGTCTGGCCGTCTCTTCTAGTCCGTTTTGCTCAACATTCTGATCCGGTGCGCGCATGCGCAGTATCTCCGGTGAAGCCACGAGAAAAGAGAGAGCTCGAGGGCACTTATGGGCTTCGCGTTTGCGCATGCGCTAAGCAAACACATTAAATAAATCAATATAAAATAATAATAATCTCGAACTCATTCAAATGGATATTAGTGTGTCGATTTTATTATAAGGCCAGGTACCACGCCCTAATAAGCTTATTTTTTTTCTTTACAAAAATCAAAATGAAACTTTTTGAATGTGCACATCAATACAGTATTTTATGAATTTTTCTGTATATTCAAAATATTCAAATAATTCAATACATAATTAAATATGAAAAAATAATTTTTTAACAAAACAAATTTCACTCAGACTTTTTTTTTTTTTTTTTTTTTATGATAAGAAAAAGCACCCAATTTCCAGATTTAACATGTTAATTTATGTAAGGAAAAATAATATTAAATATTACATAAATATTACATCAGATTAACATCAGAGATGCTAAAAGGACCCAAATTCTTAACTCAAGTCAAAGTGCATTTAATCATCTAAATAAATACTCTTCACTCAATTTAATCATGAAAAGTATAAAAGTATGAAAGTAAACTACAAGAAAGTTTCACAAAAGATATCTGACTCAGATCACACACTGATTTTATCAGGTAAATGGTTACCTTTCAAGTGTGTAAACATTACCTAAGGCTAACTAACAGCAGCTTAATTCCAAGTCTCTCAAATGTTACCTAGCATAATGATAAACTCTGAGGATACACCTGAATGCTAACAACAATAGCTAGCTCTCACAACACAAACTGCCTTGATAAATAAAGTGTATGAAGCAACAGATAGATTACAAGGCTGAGTATTAAATCTCATTCTTGCTGTCACATCTGTTAAAGTTTACTTTTCTTAGTCATTTAGATCAACTCCACGAAGCTGCCTGAGGCTAAAAAGTCACCTTAGAACTTCACAAATATATAATTACAGAGAAAGGTAGTCATGTAGGGTTTGAAAATGTACTGGGTAAAAGGTTAAACCTTTTTTTTTTTTTTTTAAATGTAGTGAGTATTTCTGAATAGTTTTGAGGTTAAAAGTTACTGAAAGACTACTTAAATATTCAGAAAAACACAAGTCTGCTTCAACACCTACAAACCAGCAAATAAAACTATGTGGATTTATTAAGGTTAGGAAAAAAATGCATGAGATATGAGATACAGTGTGTTCTGAGAGATCAGACATCAAAATGATATCAATGATATAGCATCAGCCGAAAGAGATCCACTTAAAATAATCAATATTTCAGCACGAATCACTGCTTCATCTTACACAGTGTTTAAACATTAACTAACATTAACACAACATTAACGCTGTGTTTTAGGAAATAAGGTTATTAATAATACATAACATAATATGGAGAGATTTAAAGGCCTTGTTTATTAAACCAGAACAAAAACCAAAAGTTATACTAGATGTAGGTTTCATATCACTATATATATATATATATATATATATATAGAGAGAGAGAGAGAGAGAGAGAGAGTGTGTGTGTGTGTGTGTGTGTGTGTGTGTGTTTTATTAGGAAGTTAAGATGCTTCCCCACTAGGTGGAGACTTCAAATTCAAGCCTCTTGCCCCTGAAACAGGCACAACACACATGTTATAATATGGCATAAAAAATTTCATTTGAACTCTGAATTCATTTGAAAAAATCACACATTGTGTTTACTTGGTATTTAATATTGCATTTTCCAGGATTGTCTTGTTAATTAGTTACACAATTTGTCAAATTCAGCATTTTAAAAAAAATTCTTTGATGAAGAAACTAAAGCAATTATAATTCTATAATTAAAATTTCATATTATGCATGAAATTAAAATATACAAAATGTATACTATTCAATGACAAAGATTCCTGACCTTGAAAATAAATAAATAAATAAATATGCAATCTGTATATGTAATATGTAATAAATATGTAATCAGTGGAATCTGCTTTTCTACTGCATATAAAATCCTGCCATATTTTAAAACTAAAAATAGATATTTTCCATATTGTAAGACATGAATAATTCCCCGTAATAGTGATAAGTCACATTTCTAGACTCAGTCAGCACCCTTAAATCCTGATTAATAAGTGAATTTATTAATTCGTGAAATTATTAATGTGGTTTATTACTGAAACAGAAATCTGTTGATCAGCAATAATCAAACCATAGGCTGTAGATTCTAAGAAAAGAGAAGAAACCTCTGGGCATTAGGAGAAGAATGATGAGGAGAAGAAGTTCCCCTCCTTTCTCTCATACAATGTGTCATACCACAAATTAAGAGAAGGTGGAGTCAGAACAACAGACAGAAAGCACATGATGGAACAAAGACAAAGACAAAAATGATGTTAAACAGTAAAACGTCTAGTTAGGGAACATGGACAATATTTAAAGTCCTGTCATAGTAGGAGTCTGTGGCTGTTGTTGTTCTTTCAACTGTTCCCATTAGGGGTCGCCACAGCAGATCATTAGTCCACATGTTTGATTTGGTGCAGGTTTTATGTCAGATGCCCTTCCTGACGCAACCCTCCCCAATTGGGAATGGCTGGGGTCGGTTCCCTGTCTGGGAATTGAACCCGGGGTGCGGCGGTGAGAGCGCCGAGGCCTAACCACTAGTCTTCCAGGGACGTATAGTAGGAGTTTGTGTTAATTGGTAATAATAAAGATAACTACAATACTACAAAGTGTGGCTAACTTAAACACACTTACTCTTACACACTTCTGTGCCTGCATAGCTGCAAACATGTGAGGGCGTTGTGCGCAGATCGCATCCTCCGTCATATTTCACATAACTTGAATTCGTCCACTGGGAGGAAGAAAAATAAAAACAAAATGAAAGAACTAAAGAGTAGCATGGTGATTCAGGTGGTATAGCGTTGTCACCTCACAGGACCAGGGTCCCTGGTACGATCCTGAGCTCAGGTTACTGATTGTGTAGAGTTTCTCCCTCATGTTCTCCCTGAGCCTCCTGGTTCTCTGGTTTCCTCCCACCTCCCAAAAACATGTAAGTGGATCGGCTATGCTAAATTACCACTAGATGTGAATGTGTATGCATGGTGTCCATGAGATGAACTGGTGTCCCATCCAGTGTGCATTCCTGCCTTACGCCCCAGTGTTTCCAGGAATGGCTCTGGAAAAGCAAGACTTTCATTTAGTAGTAAATTTTCTGCCCCGAAGTTGACCCGCTCACGTTATGTCCAAATCCGCTGGCAGACACGTATGCGGCTGTGTGTATGTGAAACCCTCACATTGTATAACATATAAACCAGGCCTTAGTGGTGAGATTGCTGACATATGTGGTGATAAAAATGTCGACAAGAGGTCAATGTCTGTATCATTAGAACAATAATGATTTGCATTGAATGAAAGCGTGCAATTTTCACTCATCTTTCACCTCATTTCTTTTTAATTTGCCAGGTTTCTATATTAAGCTATTGCTCTATCTACAAGTAAGTTACAGTACTATAATTATCAGTATTTGCTTAATTATACAAATTGTAAGTTTTTAAATAGACTACAGTACTCCAATAATGCAACATCTAATCGCATCACCAAAGTTTACGGACAAAAACAACAGAGTTCAAACAAGGATATTTTTCCTCACTTAAATCAACTGCTATAGCATGATATACATGCTATAGCATGCTATAGCATGATAAGAATCAGAGCTTTAATATCATCACAGAGCCTATAACTGTTCCTGATGAGGTGTGATTGCTTTTCCCTGGCTGACTTATAAGGGGTATATAAGGGCTGAAGTATAAGGGGAGCATTAGGGGTTTTTATGGCTAATTTACAAATAAGAATCATGTTATTAAGAATTCTCTATGTCTATGCTTACATAAAAGAGAACTATAATAAAGAACATTGGCTTTTTTTTTTTTTTTCAAGTGTCCACATGTTGTTACGGAACATGACAAGGCAGCTTCTGGTTTGTTTCAGATGAAAGTTCCCATCAACTTTGCATTGAATATGAAGCATTTGTTTAGTTCGTTGTTAGATAATACAATTAGATCCTGGACACTGTATTAATTATTCCATTTCAGAAAGTGGTGCAGTGTCTTTAAAAATTTGAGGTGAGCTTTGTTTTCCTATTGCTCTAGTGTGATTAATCTTTTAACTACTGGCTCAGTGGGCAAAGGTTTTGTGCTCTGATCTGCTTTGATATCGATCTCCAGCCAGCAACGTGGAAAGCTCAGGAGAACTGGACAACACAATAAAATACACTGAATGTCTGTTCAGCATGTCTGTCAATGCAAATGCCTCACAGTGCAGAGTTAAGTTCTACAAGAAATAATATCTTGAACTAAGCCATATGCTTCATTTGAGACAAAAAGATCACATTTCCTCAGAGTTTTGCTAATAGCTGTGTGACGGGTCTGGGGAGTGTAGGGCTGAGAATACCAAGAAGAGGAAACAAAAAAAAAAAAAATGCAACTGGCTTCAAGTGCATATTGCGTCACAAGAAGGAACTGTTTTCAGGCGTGTGACCAGAGGGAGGAGACATGGGGGCAGGGCTCAGCTCTAACTTTATAATCAGGTAGTTTATTGAAATTGCAGGGATATCACACACAACCTTGACACAACTCAAAAGCACAGAGCCTCTAAAAGAAGAGACCATAGGATGGAAAAATACATGCATTGAAATGTACAAGATGTCAGGACTGCACTCAGGTCAGTGTATTTATGTAGCCAGTTTATGATTAAGAATTTTAAATACCTGTATAAGATGCATTAGCATTCAATTACTCTGTAACAGAGGGTTGATGGATCACTTGGGCAGGTCATATGATTTACTGGTAATGGTGTGATGTGATCCCGAGCTGACAGTCTTGCTTTCACTATCTCAAAAACTGAAACGCTGGCTGTGTTCTGTGTTGAGCTGTAGTGAGACAATTACACTGTGTTGTGAGGTGTGTTTGTGGGCAAAGTTGGGCACACAGCTGGGGTATTGTTGGTGGTTTTTGTGTTACTCATCAACATGAATATGTCTGGATCACGATCAGCAGCTCCAAACTGTTTTAAATGAATACTGTAAAAAACAAAACATATAGGTCACATGATTTACCATTGGATTATTAAATGTGCCTACAGCAGGGATTCCTAAACTTTTGAGCAAATGACCCCAAATGGACATTATGAATTTTCTGTTACCCCAAGACTTGGCATTTTTGTGTTCGTTTTCCTGACTTCTCTGGTTCCACCGAGTCAGACTCACTTGAAATTATTGAGGAACTAGTAAAGATAGATAAATGGAGAAATTTGCCTATTTTTATTACTCAACGCTTTTGCTAGTGCAGTGTGTCAGTGTGAAAAAGACTAAAATAGCACATACACTCAACTGAAAATGTTGTTTATTTGACAACAATTTCAATGTTGAAATTAGTTAAAATGTCTAGAAATAGGTTTAATAATATCATGCGTGGTGGTCTGGGAAAATCCATGTAATGTTGCTCTAATGCATTCTGGCAAAAAAAAAGGGTTTTGACCAAAATGATTTTTTTTTTTCTGCCCATAAGATACTTCTACTCTACAACTTTGTGGGATTGAGATACATGGGAAATGAAACCACATTTCAGTTAAACCTGAACGTTTCCTGAAGTTTGTAGAAATATAAGTAGTAGAAATTGAAATCTTAGATAAATATTATATAATTTCGACTGTAGTCGATGGGATAAATACTTGAGATCATATTTTGCAGTGTTGATTTTTTTGTTTTTCACCTTGACGTTTGGCAGCAGTGGTTTATGGTACAGTGGATAGCGTTGGCAACTCTATATTACCCCTAGGTGTGAATGTGTGTGCATGGTGCCCTGTGAAAGACTAGTATCCTATCCAGGGTGTATTCCCACCTCACTGCCAGTGTTCCTGGGATAGGCTCTGCAGGATCCTGACTGGATAAAGCACTTACTGAAGATGACTATATGAATAATTCCATTCCACAAAGGTAATAAGCTGCAGTATGGCTGTCAGCAGAGAAGAATGGACAAGGCATGACTCTTTCCATCCCATTAGTGCTCAGAAGGAGGAATTCCCCTAAAATAATATTTACCACATTTAAAACTGAATTTAAGCTCTTTAAACTTCTCCCCTCCAGCAGACGTGTGAGAACTGTTCCTCAACATGAAGGAAGAAACACATGAAACCTCATTTGGGCCTAAAGAAAAGATGAGTTTAAGCTCGTCCACGAACGTGATCCACCGCTATGGCTCCATAGCCAGCGAGTCGGAAGAGAACCAACCTCTCATCACTAATATAAACAACATGATGCCCCCTCGCCGGAGATCTTACGTCGCCGTGGCTGTGCTGTGCTACGTGAACCTGCTGAACTACATGGATCGCTACACGATCGCAGGTAAATGAGGCAGCTCAACTCCTAAGTCTTAGGAGAGTTAGAAGGAGCCGGAAAACTTCCGAACTATTGTGCTTTACATTTAACACACATTCTGTTTTGGATTTCAGGAGTTCTGTCTAGCCTCCAGAAATACTTTGGAATCAGTGACAGCACATCTGGACTACTACAGACAGGTATCAGCTTTACATATCCAATCAAACTGAATATCTACTTTCAATAATTTCTATCTGTGCCTTTAAGAGCATATTATGTTAAGAGTGTGGTGTGATATCTGATGTTAGATCTATCACATCAAGACCACTTCCTGTTAACTCCTACACAATGCATAGTCGCCATATGCCTTCTCATAACCTGCACACTCATTTCTACACAACAGTATGCAGCTGCTTGTGGAGTATGATGTGGCTACGTTTGATGTTGAGTGTAGAGTCTGAGCTTGCAAAAACTGCATAGTCCTGGTAGCTTCCACAGTCAGATATATTTGCAATGCTGCTATGAAGCTGTCAGATGGTTTACTATAATAGGTTTTTTGAGTGCAATGTGTAACATGGTCATTTTTATGCACAGAATAAATTCTGTGCAACAAACTGCATTATTTTTATGCAAGACCAATTAATGCCTTGTTGCACTTTGCCTCCAAAAATAATATAAGGCTTTCAATTTAATCAACAAATGTGAAAAGACAATACATTCTCTCCACTAGATTCAACAGGAAATTATGCACTGAACAGACAACAGATATTTTGTAGAGAAATGAATGAATATAATAATGATTTTCCAGACGGTGGATGAAATTTCTGTAGATTCTCAAATATGCATCATTGCACCAAACAAGTATGATTATTTAGACATTTGATACTACAGTTCAAATCTGATTAAAATCAGTTCTGTGATGGGAAAGAAATCATTACTCCCGAAATATGACTCAAAAAATCAGTTTTGTGACAAGAAATTAGATTTCAAGAAAATGAATTTGGAAACTAATTTGCATGTATATAAAAATATTATTGGCCATTCAGTGCATACCATACTGTTATATGCAAAAGTATTGGCACCTGTCAGATAATGGAGGAGAAGACAGATGCAGTTGCAGGTAAAGCAGTGTTTTAATGAAGCACAGGAAAACAATTCCAAAAAACGTAAGGCAGGTTCAAGGTCAAATAAGCAAAAGTCAGGTGATCAGCAAACAGGGTTAACTAGGCAGAGAAAAGGCAAATGACGATAAACAGATCAGGTCAAACCAGAGAAACAGTCAAAACAACGGCTTGGTATAGTCAGGTGCACAATGACGAAACTGAGCATGTACTTCGCAAATGAATGAATGTGTGAATGAATGATAGTCTGTTTTAAAGAGGCCCAGTGTGTGTGTGGGTGTGTGGGTGAAAAACAAAAAAAAAAGAACACACAACCACTGCAGCAAACTATATTAAAACATTTTCCTGAAAATGGTAATGGACTTTTACTTTATATTTGATGACCTTAAAAAATAGAAAAATAAAAACAGTAAATGTGGCATGTGCAAAAGTTCTCCTTAGGCCATAATCGACTCATTAGGACTCGTCAAGCAGGTCAAGGATTGACATTAGGAATAACAATTCCGGCGCATAATAAATTCTCTGACTCTTCAAACCTTGTGCTAACACTCAACGATCTGACTGAGGATTTGAAAATGAGTCTAATCGATGCTTCCGAAGAAGAGGAAGTCTATAAAAACATATCAAAGTGCTTCCAGCTCACAGGTTCCACTGTATGAAATGTCTTAAAAGAAATGGCAGTTCAGCAGAACTGTAGAAATCAAGGCAAGATCTGGATGACCAAGAAGTCAGTTAGAATGCTGGTATGCTGGGCAGAAAGGCAAAACAAACCCCCACCTAATACTAACGACCTGCAGGAAGGTTTAGCTGACACAGGATTGGTGGTGTACTGTTCTATTCTGCAGTATAATTTGCACAAACATGATCCACATGGATGAGTTTCCAAACAAAATCCTTAACTGTGACCATACGCAAAACTGAATGTCTGAAGTATGCAAAAAACATCTAGATAAGCCAGAGGCATTTGGTAAACAAGTGCTGTGGACTGGAGAAGTAATAATGGAACTCTTTGGCCCCAATCAACAAAGGTATGCTGGAGGAAAAAAAAAGGAGGAGCATTTGATGAAAAGAATACTTTTCCAACTGTTATGCATGGGGGTGGATCTGTTATGCTTTGGAGTTGTGTGGCAGCCAGTAGCACAGAAAACATTGGACAGGTAGATGGAAGAATGGATTCCAGTAAATATCAGCAAATATATATATATACACAGTACTGTGCAAAAGTCTTAGGAATCCTATTTTTTTTTAGCACAAACTTTGTTATAGATTTTTATTTTATGACTTCTACATTATTGATTCAGTACAAAAACATTTTAGATTCCAAACAGTTTTCCAGCACTAAATTAAATGTTACAGAAAAATGTTTCTATGTCAGTAACGAAAGCAGCATATTACGTAAGAGACGTAATGAAGGCTGCTGGGTTTTGCTGCAAAAATAAGAAGCAAGTGCGACAGTCAAAGTCTCCAGAAGAACTGTGGCTGGTTCTGCAAGATGCTCAGTAAAACTTACAGCTAATTTCCTTATAAAACTGCACAAATTGTACCTGAGACTACTATTTTTTTCACCATCAAATATCAACTTTGTTTCATTTCTTACTGTCTACTGCTCTTTATAGTATTTTTTTTTTAAGTAGAAACATTTAATTTCATTATTTTTGAAGGCACCTTTGCACGTACCTAAGACTTTTGCACAGTACTGTATACCTTAAATTTCATGCTCACTGTATAAGTTCATAAGGCTTATATATATTATGTAGAAACATTTAATTTCATTTCATGTGTTTTATATGAGTGGCTTGACATATAAATTAAGCACAGATCCAAAGGTAAAGGAAGTGATTCTGAAACTGGCAGTCACATGATATCTGACTGTTTACAGCATGGCACTGTAAATGAATAACTCAGGGATCTAATTACATGAAATACATGGCATTCTTTGGCAAAACACTCATCCATTTACAGTTTTTATCTGCAGCTTCATGCTGCTGGCTCCAGTCTTCGGTTACCTTGGAGACCGTTATAACAGGAAGCTGATCATGGTGGGTGGGATGATCATATGGATTGTCACAACACTGGGCAGCTCTTTCATCACGGCAGAGGTACAGTTGTACTCCTGGTTTAAGTCTAGTACTTAACTAAGCTTTCTTAAGTGTTGCCACACGCTGCCAAGTGTTGTGCAACATTTTAACCCACATTCCTTGCACTACAGATGACAAAGAGTGTTTCATTGCTCATAGCTCACTCTCATCACACCAGTCTATCCCTTATCCCTTATGTCCTGTAGTACTTCTGGGTGCTATTCCTCATGCGAGCTTTGGTTGGCACTGGAGAGGCCAGTTACTGCACCATAGCTCCGACTATTATTGGAGACCTGTTCACTGGCTCCCAAAGAACCATCATGATCTCCTTCTTCTATATCTTCATCCCTGTTGGAAGGTAAGAGTGTTATATATATATATATATATATATATATATATATATATATATATATATATATATATATATATATATATATATATGCAAAATAGTCCATGATTGAAATAAAATATCTAATTTACATAAGAGATGTTAATGCAACAGTTTTAGGCTCGAATCTTAAGGCAAGCCCTGTCATGTGCAAAATACAAATATACTATTTTTTAGGCTTAAATGAAGTACCTAAACCCATTTTGCCCAAAGACTGGGAAATGGCTATTGAATTTTGCCAAAAAGAACTTAAATTTGTTGTCAGGACACTGTTGTATTGTGTATCAGACTACCTATTAATCATAATTTTCCATAATCATAGTCATAATCATTGTTTTCCATTTTTAAGATGGTCTTTCTGGAAGAACCCTTAAAAGTTCTACATGTAACCCTACAATAGTGTTTTACTTTCAGAAAGACTTTCAAGAAGTGTCGTGTTCTGTATCAGGTGGTTCTGTGTAAGGAATAAAACATGATAGTGTGTGTTGTTATAGCAAAATAATCAACTGGGTAGTGTGATGTGGCCCAACATGAAACAGTGTTACTCTCACCAACACAAAGTTGATTCTTATGATTCCTATAACTTCATGTCCTAAAGTGTTTTACTCCTTTTATATCACAGCAAATTGTCCATGATAACATTTCTGTAACTTAAAGGACAACGTCATACGTTTTTTCCATTTATAGTTACATTTATGTTGTGGAATGTCCATGAAACAAGTTAGTTTGCCTTATTGCTTATGTTATAGCAGCTTTTTTCTCACGAATGTAGCTTGCCATGTTAAAGAAAAAACCACAAAATGCAATGCTCTGTGGCTTTCCTGTGTTGGAAAATTTCAAGTTTTACCTTTGACTGTTACAAAGCGCTGGCACTGGAGACACCTTCCAATCTCTCATTACTGAAAACTTCACCATATCAACGATTCCTCCATACAAGTTCCGGTGTTGTTAGTATAAAAGATATTAATGTATTAAAACAACTTGGGATTTGAATTACAGCTGGCACTGGCACATCAGAAAGAACACTTACTGAACAATCAGAGGGAAAGACTACAACATATACAGCCCCACTAGTTTTTCAGCACTAAATAAAGGAAATTTCAGTCTGAGTATAAATAGATTAATTAAACAACATACTGATGCTATTTCACCTTTTGTTCAAATTGTTTCTAAACTGAAGTGGTCTTGGGTACATTCTGGGAGCCAAGAT
Organism: Pangasianodon gigas; assembly: GCA_022758105.1. NCBI lineage: Eukaryota > Metazoa > Chordata > Actinopteri > Siluriformes > Pangasiidae > Pangasianodon > Pangasianodon gigas. The sequence goes on from CM040480.1 coordinate 8,013,233, forward strand.
TGCTACTGCTACAGGAGACTGGCGTTGGGCCCTGAGGGTAAAAAATAATTTTCCTTCTAGAATTATAATATTGTATGTTTGTCTCTTTATTTACATACCAACATCATTAGCAAGCTACTGTTAAGTTAGCTAAACCAAGTTATGCATTTTTCTGATTTAGTGACAGCTTCGTCTACCAGCTTAAACATAGTAAGAAACAGTAAAAATTGGGATCAGCATTAGAGCAGCGTCTAACACACCTCTAGTGTAAGGCATTGAATGAAGTTCTGTGTGTTTTGTCGCAGCTAAACCCAATTCTAGGGGTACCGGGGGTGATCCTTCTCATGTTCCTGACCCCCAACCCTCCACGAGGAGCCTCCGAAACCCACGGAGAAGCATGCATAGAGCGCACGTCTTACCTAGAGGACATCAAGTATCTATTCAGGAAGTGGGTAAAACTAACAAGACAAATGAAAGCATAAAGGTTATGGTTAAAAGTTCCCAGCTGGTCCATAACCACCAGTTATGAATGTGCGGTTGTTGTTTTTTTTCTTCTCCTAGTCGGAGCTTTGTGTGGTCCACTCTAGGGGTGACTGCCATGGCTTTCGTCACGGGTGCTTTGGCTTTCTGGACACCCACCTTTATGTCTCGTGCTCGAGTCATCCAGGGCATCACTCCTGCATGCGCTAAAGAACCATGTGACCCGTCAGACAGGTACATACATGGTCGCATCAAGACCTCCATCTTCTAAAGCAGAACCAGTTCCTTTGAATGTAGTGTAAGTATGTACAATAAGAAACAGACTCAGAAACCTCAGTGGGACAAAAAGTAATATGACTGAGTCCACTACCATCATCTTAAGGCAAAGTTAATAGAGTTTTGATGCTGATTATGTTAACCAAATAATATTAAATAATTCTTCACTAACATAAGACTGAAAGGAGTGTCAGCAAGTAAAGAATAAACCATGGTGGGGCTTGCGGTTATAGGAAAGTAATCAATGACGGGGTGGTGAGATGCAGCAAGACTTACTGTTACCACCCTCAAGTGGTTATTTTCCTATAACAGCACGTCCTGAAGTGTTTTATTCCTCTTATACTACAGCGATTTGCCATGATCACAATCCTTTTGCTAAAGAATGACAGGTCATACTTTATCCATTTATAGCTACATTTAATGTTGTGGAACATCAACAAACAAGTTAGTCCTTGATATCACTTACGTTATGAAGAGTCGCTTACTCAGCAGCATCTCTTTTTCTTTTTGTTGAAGTTGATAAGAAACTTTTACGAATTAAGTCACCTGTCCTTAAAGACTTCCCTGTGGTGGAAAAGGACCAGCTTTCAAAAGCTGTTACAAAGTGCTGACTCTGCAGACGCCTTCCAAAAATGATAAACATCTCCTTACTGATAGCGTCCCCATATCACTGATTACATTTTTTTGGTTATACAACAACAGGTTTATAAAATTGGTTTATTGTTAATCTTAGGTTATTTCCTTGCAGCTGGCACTATTGTCATAGCTGCTGTTATAGCAAATAAATCAATACCCTTTGACCAATCAGAATCGAGAATTCAGCGGCACTGTGGTATAACACGTAAAGCATAGAGGATTGTGCTAAGTGGCTCAACAATTGTTTGTCATTAAGAATTGAAGACAGTGAGTAGAGTATATACAAACACACACACACACACACACACACACTAGATATATATACACATACATACACACACTTTTAAAATTAACTTTCATTCAGTATGCATGTTATGATGAAATTATGAAATAAACCATTTAGGTTGTAAAGTCAGACTTTTTAGACTTTCTACTTAATATGACTACTTTCTATTTAATTTTGTCTGATTTGACTTCAACAGTTTACAGAATATTAGATTTTATCTAAAATATTTTATATACAAATCAAAAGTCACTCAGTTTTATTCCTCTATTCTGTTGTTTCTCTGTTGGCACAGTTTCGTCTTCGGGGCAATCACAGTGGTGACGGGTATTGTGGGTGTTTTCGTCGGCTCCTTAATATCTAAGAAGCTGAAAGACAGAGTGGCCAATGCTGACCCACTCATCTGCGCCGTGGGAATGCTCAGTTCTTCTCCTTGCTTGTTCATTGCCATGGTCCTGGCATCCATCAGCATTCCTGCCACATATGTATGTAACCTTAGACCTGATCAGCTTTTGTGCTTACTTCGAACATTGCTGATTTCTTAACTGGGATCAGGGCTGGCTCTAGCATTTGGAAGGCCCTAAGAAAGAAATGAGGCATCTTAAAATAAAGTATCTTTAGTGAATGTTAGCATTTTTGTAGGTTTGCAGGTTAGTTGGCTAAACTTCACCAATTTATAGTTATGGACATAAATACACAAACAGTGGTGACTCAGGGGTTAAGGCTGTAGGTTGCTGATTAAAAAGGTCAGGGGTTCAAGCCCTAGTATTGTCAAGCTGCCACTGTTGAGCCCTTGAGCAAGGCCCTTATCCTGTCTGCTCCAGGCGTGCTGTATCACGGCTGAGCCCAGCTTCCTGAATAGGCAGAGACAGAATTTCACTGTACTGTAATGTATATGTGACAAAAACAATATTTAAGATTTAGATTTTTACAGATATACATTTTTCATTTTAATTGTTTTGAAACAATGACAGAAAAATAAATGTCTTCATTGTTTAAATAAAGTTACAGTATATAGTTATTCAGCTATAACTACAAGCTATATAGTTAGTTTTCTAGCTGGTTCGCTGTCAAATTAGAGGCTAATTAACAGCAACAATTACCACAAGAAAACTTGAAAATTGCATAAATCACTAGTTTGACATCATATTACAGATGAAGTTACAATGTTACACACAACTGTCAATGGTTTTTTGACAACAAATTGCATAATGGTACTCATGCCATCACAAAACATTATATTTTATATTTTCTCCCTCTCTTCTTTCAAATGATTCTGCTCTAGATGCATACATGTTAATGGTCAAATTTTGACAAAAGTCATAACTCTGGATTTGGTAGGGGGCCCACAGATGGCTACTGGGGCCCAAGTAGTTTGCCTATATTGTCTTGCAAGCCAGAACCAAGAGATTAGAGCCTGGTACATATATTCAGTAAACGTGACAGAATGTTGAATGTTTTTTCAACCCAGTGACCATGTCTTCCTTCGAAAAGCTTGTTGAATTGCGATGTTCAAAAGTTCTTTTTCCTGTTGGAAAAATGGCATATGGAATGCGAGAGCCAATCAAATTTTAACCTTCAAGATTCTAAAGCTAGTGACCAGAAAAGTGTACAAAAAAAAAAAAAAAATTGTGTCTGAGGCTGAAACTAATGCACCTTCTCTGAACTGGATGCACATAAAATGTTTTAGGGAATTGTATTTATATAATCACACAGTTTTTCAATCCCTTGCAGTACATCAGCTCCAACCAGCATTTTTCATATTTTCTCTTTCAGACTTTTATTGGTATTGGAGAAATCCTACTTTCTCTGAACTGGGCCATTCTAGCTGACATCCTACTGGTAAGAGTTGCTTCATAATGCATAAAAAATTGTGGCGTTGGATAAAACTCTAATAAAACTTTGCCTTTTCTTTATATTTTAGTATGTTGTTATACCAACCCGAAGAGCCACAGCTGAGGCTTTACAGATTTTAACATGTCACCTACTTGGCGATGCAGGAAGCCCATACCTCATTGGCAAAGTAAGTACATACTGCAAATGTATAAGATCAAATCAGAAAGGCCTAACAGGAGAAATGTATACATATAATAAAATACATACCAATGTCTGTGACTTTTCTCCATCCAGATCTCAGATGTTCTAAGTACGCTTAGACCGGAATCTCTCGACTGGCGCTTCCGCAGTCTGGAGTACAGCATCATGTTCTGCCCTTTCATCGGTGTTCTGGGAGGCCTTTTCTTCCTCCTGACTGCCCTCTATATCAAAGAGGACAGGAAAGCTGCTGAGATGCTGACGAAAGGTAACACCAGATTGTGTGACAGAGTGTATATGGTTTTTTTTGCATGGGGTGCCAGTTCTATTCACTTCAGAGCAAGAATGAAAGAGTGTAGTGATACAGCTGTGCAGTGATCAACATGGTGTGAACAAATGTGAAAGATTTTTGATGAAATCCGGTCAAGGCCAGGACTCGAATTCAGCTGAGCAGCATGAGAGCCAGACGCTCTATCCATGAGCCACAGGAAAGGTGGCGAACTCAGTTGCAAAGACGAACTCTTACATTGTGAACATTCTGAAAAGTTTAATGAAAATCAAATAAAAAAAGTAAAGACAGGAAAAAGGCAAAAAACAAGATGCAAAGGTTAATCCCAAAGTTCAGTCAATAAATCCAAGAAATAATCCAATATAAAAATCCACAAAGGAAAATATCTCTTCAAAGGAATCATCCAACAGAAAAAAATCTTCAAGGCAAAGGTAAAAATGACAAAAGGTTTCAAAAATCCAACAGGGAAGAACAACAAAGTATCTTACACAAGACCCAGGAAGTTGGCCTTAGTACGACTTTAAAAAAATAAAAATAAAAAAAATAATAAAAAACAGGGCAACTTAAATACACACAAGGAAATGAGACACAGGTGACAGCAATAATACTAATCACAGACAGAGGGAACACAACATGAGGGAATAATGAGGGCCTCTAGTGGCCAAAACACAAAATAACAGCAAATGTTTAGTAAGGAATAAAACATGAAGAGGCATGCTGTTATATAAAACAATCAATGAAGGTGTGGTGTGATGCAACCCAACACAAAGTAGAGTTACTCTTACCACCATGAAGTTGATTATTTTCCAATAATTGCACGTCCCAAAGTGTTTTACTCCTCATATACCACAGTAAACTCCCAATTGTGGAATGTCTGTGAAACAAGTTAGTTGCTGGTACCACTTATGTTATAGCAGCTATAAACAGTTATATCCTTATCAGCCTCTCTTTTTCTGTCTTTTCGCATCTTTTGCATTAATCTTCAGTAACTGCTTTATTCTGGTCAGGGTCACAGTGAATCTGGTGCCTATCCCGGAAGCACAGAGCATGAGAAGGGAATATATACGCTGAATGAGACACCAATCCAATACAGGACACCAAACACACACGCATTCACACCTAGGGGCAATTTAGTGTTATCTATTGACCTACTTGTATGTTTTTGAAGGGTAGGAAGAAACCAGAGAACCAGGAACAAACCCATGCATATACAGAGAACATGTAATGCACTTGAGTATTAAATATTTGCATTCTGGGCACCAAATTCTAGAAAAAAGAAGCTTAAATGTGCATTCAGGCAGCAGACTCTTTACAACTGCAACAAGAACCAAGGACATGTTCCTTTAGTCAGTTTTTTTTTACACACCATGTCCAAAGACACAAAAATAATCATGCCTCCTTTTTTCAGCTGTGAAGAGCGATGAGCTAGGTGTACACTAACTGTTTCATTACATTAAGAGTTGTGCTTGAAAGATGAATGAAGGGACAGAAATAGAGAGCCAGTAAGAAATGTTGGTATGGAGCCACTGAAAGAGAACATTGTTCTCATCTGTCTCTCTGTAGAGATTATCCAGCTCTTGTTTTTTCCTCTCTTTCTCTCTCTGGAGGCTCTTTTTTATCAGGCCAGCAGGAGGAGAAGAGGTGTTCCTGTTTCTGACAATTGGCTGCAAGCTGATCTGCATGCTGTTTATGGATGTGCCCTGTCATTCTTTTTTTTTTTTTTTTTAAATATTCATGCCACCCAGCTCTAGATTAATAGGAAGGATAACTGCTTTGGTGTTTTTACATGCACATGCATGCACACACACACACACACACACACGTTTTTTTTGGTTTTTGTTTTTTACCTGGGTTTTTACAGAAAAGAATTGTTTTAATTTTATTATGAATAATGCCAATGTATGAATGCATGTGAAGACATACAGTAGATGAGACAAAGACTAAAGGGGCTTTTAAAATGGCAAATAAAAAAAAGGCTTTATACTACTACTTCTACTAATAATAATAATAAATAATAATAATAATAATAATAATAATAATAATAATCTTACCTATACAGCAGCTTATACATTTAAAAAGAAGCTCAAAGTGCTTCACAGTGTGTAATAAAAACCATAGGACATTCTTATAGAATATATTATTATTATTATTATTATTATTATTATTATTATTATTCAACAATAACAAGATTAAAATTGATTAAAGTAGAACAATAAATTGTTTTAGATTTTTTTTTAAATACAACTCTACCCTAATAAAATGCCAGGGTCTTTGAATTTACATGAATATGCCATTCACCTTCCATTGCAAATAGCTAGTCAGCTAGTTAAGTGCTAGTAAACTAGTCAAACATAGACATGAGTGAGATTTCAGTATCTGAGTCTCGATCTGCGTGACATTCTCAGCAATTTATTTATTTTATTTATTTCATTAACATTAGCCTAGTTAGCTTGCTAGTTAATTTAGCATGCAGGTTCTCTGGCTAAGTTTCTGAGTATGTCTTCCCCTAATCTCAGACATGATACATCCACAGCCATCGTAATTATTTGGTAACATCTAGTGACTTCCTGAATCCCTTACATAACCCTTCCTGAATGACGTTTATACAGAAGTACAGAGAAAGTCTCTTACAAATGGAAAAAATGCTAACATTGTATTTGACCCAAACACCAACTCTTGTAAATTTAATCAATCATCTAAGACAAGTCTTTAATTTCAGTCTTTTATTTTAAAAAGAGTAATTCATTCCATTTAAATATCATTGACAGATAATTATATATAAAAAATCATCCTTGTAGCTGTGCCACTTTTTTTGTTTATATGTTATACAACTCTGGATGTAGTGCTTGTATGGACATGAATTTTTATTTAAATACTATACAATTTTATTAATACTATCAATTTTCATTCTCTTTGAGTCAGTGCAAAAAATACTGTAGGAGGAAAAAGGCTTTTCTGTTTTATGCAAATTAAGCTCTCCTGCTACCTATGACCAACAGCGGAAGTAGGACATGCAACATCCAAATGAGTGTGTTATTTAATAAAATTATTCATTCATTCATCGTCAGTAAATGCTTTATCCTGGTCAGGATGGCAGTGGATCTGGAGCCTATCTCAGGAGCACTGGGCATGAGGCAGGAATACGCTCTAGATGGGATGCCAGTCCGTCACAGGGCACCATGCAAACACATACTATCATACACATTCACACCTAGGGGCAATTTCGTATAGCTAATCCACCTAAGCATGTTTTTGGGAGATGGATAGAAACCGGAGAACCCAGAGAAAACCATACGGACATGTAGAGAACATGTAAAACTCCACACAGACAGTAACCCATGCTCAGGATGGATCCAGAGACGCTGAAGCTGTAAAACGGCAATGCTACCGACTGCACCATCATGACACCAAACATAATAGAGAAATAAACTGATACATCATAAATACATATGATCAGATTTAAATTCATTGATGAGGGAACTTATTTCCCTCTGGCTCATGTGTCTACAGTCAGGGGTGTGAAGGCCAGCACATCGGCCCTGTCTCTCATCCACACTCCTACAGTATTGTATTACTTTAATATTAAATACTGCTATTGTCATATGACAGTGCAAAGCCTTTTCAGCATTGGCCTGCATCAGACAGTTTATGCTTATTCTGTGCATGTGTGTGTGTGTGTCTTCCAGGAGAAACTCCAGACCTATCTGAAACCATCGCAGAGTCAACCTGATGTAGGAGCAGACACTCAATTGCACATTGATACTACTGGAGAAAAATCTGAACCACTGGAGTTCATAGGCACTGCTCTGTAAATATTGCACAGTTATTTCCTTTTTTTACATATTTTAATAACATTTTTATTATTGTCTTTTTTAATGTACAGCTGTGCAGTTACGTACAGTACAGTTATGTTAAATGGTACTTTCTACGTCTATGGGTACGTCTATGTGTATACTGTAGGAGTATCTTTAATCCCACCAGCTGTTACAACTAACAGGGTTCTCAGACTTTATTTTATTATCCACTTTACTTTATACTGAATTAAGGATAAACAATATTTTAAATAACACTTCTGTGACTGTCCTGTGCTCTATAATTAACACCTACATTTTTAAAACATAGACATTATTAACCAGGTATGGAATTTAGATAGAAAATGCAACCTTGTGCATTTCAACACTGTGTCATTAGTGTGCTAGCTGTTAGCTCTGCTCCATATCATTTCTGAGACACAGGCGTATTTGTGGTATGGTGTTGCAGCAGGTTTCAATGTTGCCTTATAGCTCCAGGGTCTCCGGTTTGATCCTGAGCTCAGGTTACTGTCTATATAGTGTTTCGCATGTACATCCTGTGTCTGCGTGGGTTTCCTCCTGGTTCTCTGGTTTCCTCCAACCTCCCAAAAACATGACAGGAGGTGGATTGACTGCACTAAATTGTAACCAAGTGCGAATATATGTGTATGGTATCCTGCAATGGAGTGGTGTCACATCTATCTAGGGTGCATTCCTGGGATGGGCTTCAGAAAATGTGCTTTATGAAGATGATTGAATGAACTCTGGTCAGGTGAATTATGGCGACATGTTGCCTGAGAGGAATTCACGCACAAACACATTTATACAAAAGAAGGCGCCTTAGAAGGCAGATGTCTTTATGCTTCCTTCCAGGTTGCACTGCCTTTAGGGGAAGTTTCCAATACATTTTCTCCTTCCTCCTTCCAAGTACAATGCAGTGTCCTTGGCTTTTACATGTACACAGAGAGCTCAACAACTGAGTCAGATTCATTATACCAACACTTTTTTAGCCGATGAAACCTGATTCCTGTGTGCCGAATATCACACTATAATGCGGATCATGCATCTGATTATCAGCACTCCCCTGCACACAGACTGAAAAATGAATCTGCAAGCTTTAAACAAACAAGCAAACAAGCGAACAAACAAATTTCCATTTTTACCACTTTACCACTAAATTCCTTGGATTACATTTGTTGAATTGGAAAATCTCTGTAATGGCAAAATGGCACCACTAGATGACAGCTCAATGTCACTTTAAGGGCAGCAGCAAACTGAACACAGACATTTGGACTGTACAAAGCCTGAAGTTGACACTTCATTCAGTCATTCAGAATTAACAAAGAAAATGCTGGAATATTCTTATTTTAAAACAATGTACATGCTGATGTATTTCATGCATTTCATTTATGTGTCTTAATGGCTTTTTAATGTTCCTCTGTCGGAGGTCTGGACAATCCAGCTCATTAACTTACCGGATAAAATCAATTAAAAATCTGTTCTCAGGTTAGTGATAAGACTTTGCACATTATGCAGTTACCTGAAATGATAGTACTGGGTAGGAAAAATGGCAGTGTATTGAATCAAAATGTGAGGTTGTGAAGTATAAAGGAGGGATTCTCAAATGTTTTTGTAGCCCTTTAACTGTAAAATAAATTCCACTGCCTCAGTCCAGATGTATTTCATGAATATTATTTAAATGTGTAAAACACAATGACATTCTGAATATTTATTAGAGACATAGAGCTTTCTATTCCTGAACTTTACAGTGACAGAACACAGGTCCAAGTCAACCTAATTGATCAGACTACTTGGTGTTGAGTCATTCAGGTTTGGATTAACCCTTGTGTTTTCGTTGCTATTTAGTAATGTACTGTTCATGGTCATATTGACTTTGGGCAACTGAGACAGATAATAATATTTAAAATGGCTTACCTTGAATACATCTATGGGGAACATCTTTTGGGGAACAGTAAATACACACGAAACCAGTTTTCATGCCTGGGGACGCTCCTCCCAGCAGATATAGTAGATGTGAATACATCATAGAGGTAATGTGACACAGAGTAAATTCACCTATTTGTTTTATTTTTGTAAAAAGCAGTTGGTGTCAATTGATATTTCACCACTTCTTTGGTCAAAATGGCCTAAAAATATCAAAAGGGTACAGCAGGTGCACCAAAATTAAATTTTTCTTGCTCAATAGAGAAAATGAGCCAAGCAAATAAAGTTTCATGTTGAAAAAAAAGTAGTATGGTTCCACTAAGTAGAAATTTTAAGCGGTTCATTCTTACCCAAACAAAACATAAGAGTTAAATCCATTCAGTTCATATGACCAGTCAAAAGATAACTCAACAATTTGATAATAATGTGTTGTGATTTCCATCAATTTAGTTTATTCAACTAAATAATTTTTTTAAATCTCAGCCTCTTTGAGAACCACTGATATAAGAAGCCTCTTGCATAAGGTTAATTTCAGCCTGTGTGAGTTCTTATGCATCCGCCGTCAATTTCTTCTCAAAATATCATTCTTTGAAATGGAACTGACCTAGTAACCTGGCTTTTTATAATTTATAATTTCTTTTGTTGTAGAAACCCTATGGATATGGGTGTGTGTTTGTCTGTATCCTGGAACCAATGGTACCCCTGCACCCAAATCCGTTCCCTTTAGATAGAAAGACCCGATTTAGTACCCAATGCAGTCTGTTAGTCACCAAACCCAGCCTGGAGCTAGCTGTCCTCCCAAAATGCATGTAACTGACAGCTTTTCAGGGTCAGCTTGTCATCACATGCAACACAACACCTAAAGCTATCTCTACAGAGAACTGCAAAGTCATTACTAAGGTTTAGGATTAACTCTCAGGCCTAGCCCGTATCAAGTGAGACATGTAGCATTGTTTTTGACTTACTCCGGAAACACATTCCTTCGCTGTTTTGTTCGCTTGAATAACACTGTATGTTTTCTTCTTTATGTAACCCATCAGTCCATTGTTCTAGTCTTTAAGTTTCCTCAAAACATGGCATTCACACTCGAGATTGACAAAAGGTCAAGGTCACCCACCCAAAGTCACTCGTTTGTTTGTGTACGCACTTCCACCTCTCCTCTCCATCTCGTTTCTTCTCCTGCACTGTTATTCTGACCACATGCCCAGAATGTTCTCACCCAAGGACCATGAGCATCTATGAGTAAGGGGATAACTATGTGCCATTGCCTGCAAACACACTCATGCACACGCATGTAAAAGATTCCGGGACAACATTCCACTCAGCTAAGAATTTGACCTGTAATCAGGACACAATGGGCATTGTGCGCCTCTGCGCTGTCTGAGGACTTTATCTGCACGATTATGCGTTTCCCTCCTGGACCGGGCAGGAAGCTGTCACAATGGCTAATAAATTCAGAGTGCCGATCAATGAAAAGGAGCGTGCAGAGCCAAGGGAGGGAAGAGAGGACATGGTGAATGTTTACATAGGAATAGTGTGCATTCCACGTTGATGCACAAGCACACACACGTAAGCATGCACTCAGGAGAACATATGCAACCACATGCCCAAAAATATGCTCATACACCTATATGCTTTAAATATAAAGTATATTCCTTTCCTACACTTCATCTAAAAAGAATGACTCATTCTATAGTGTGTGTATTTGTATATTTTCTGTTGTGCATGTTTATATACGCTGTGCTGTCAATCTAATTTAATTAATTGTTATGATGTGCTTGATGGCTTCCTGTGATATTTTGCACTTCCTGTGAATAATTTGCACTTAATGTTTTTCTGGACGTAAGGAATAAAAATGATCAGGCATGCTGTTATAGGAAAATAGTCAACAACTGGATGGTATGATGGGGCCTGAAATGAAGCAGAGGGCCGTTATCACCCTGCAGAATGACAAGTACCTTTTATCCATTTACAGTTACATTTAATGTTGTGAAACGTCCATGAAACAAGTTATCGCCCGTTATCGCTTATGTTATAGCAGTTATAAACGGTCATTCCCTCATCAGCCTCTCTTTTTTCTCTTTGGTAAAGTTAATAAGACATAAAAATGCAGCTGGTCATGTTACTGAGAAACTTCAAACCCCTCTGTCTTGAAGACTTTAAGTTACAGCTTTACCGCTGACTGTTACAAAGCACTGACACTGAAGACTCCTTCCAAAAATGTTCAATAGCACAGAAAATTTCACCATATCAACAATTATACACGATTTTAATCTGCTTATGTTGAGCATCCAAGTCCTTGTGGAAGCTGTCACTATAGAAAGTACAACATATTATACAACAGTTAGTTCCGGTCCACTAACTTGATTGGTTGTACGGTGTTCCAAGAATGCCTATATTTAGTATAACCGCACTGGGACATTTCACTGTGTGTATCACTCCACTCGTCTGTGTTCACCAAGTAAAATTCCACTTCCTTCAGAAATGTAACTTTTGGCTTAAAATATGAAAGCTTGTCAGATGAAGATGAACAGGAAGAAGGGACTAGCTAGCCAGCTAGCCGACGTCCTATAAAGCGAGTGTGGCATCTTCGGGATCTATTTCCACTAGCGGAGCAAAAATAAACAGAACATTTGGCTATATTGCATCTGAAATGTCATTTACTTGATATTAATTTCTTGTTTATAGAACTGTCGTGCAATATCGCACTCGCAATTGTGCGGTTATACTGAATATCTGCATGGCTGTGATATTCAGTATAACCGCACTCTTACTTGTGTGATATTGCTTAATTAGAAGAAGCACATTAATATAAACCTATGATTTGATTTACAATGGCTTTACTGTCAGAGATGCTAGATTCTGATTGGTCAACACTTTCTGACCAATCAGATTTGAGAGCTGACAGCACAACACTGTCGTATAACATTACATAACGATATCATCAAAAGTTTAAAGGTTTAAGGTAGCTTACTTTTTAACCCCTTGAGACCTTGTATCCATTATAACTGCCATCATAAGACAAGTTCTAATATATATACAAAAAGAAAGCCCACTGCCTGGTTGTTAGAGATTACTGTGCCTTAGTATCACGTAGATATTTTATAAAATAGTAAAAAGGCACAAATAAGGATTTTTAGGCATGAAATATTAATTGTAATTTTCATGTCACACTTCAACAATTCTCATAAACGTTAATGTCCATAAACTTAGAAGGCTAACATTCATTCATTTATTCATTCATTCAGCTTCAGTAAGGAACACTGGGCATGAGGCAGAAATACACCCTGGATGGGACGCCAGTCCCTCACAGGGCACACACTCACATCTAGAGGCAATGTAATGTAGCCAATCCACCTACATGCATGTTTTAGGAGGTAGGTGGAAACTGGAGAACCCCTGAGGAAAGCCAGACGGACACAGGAGAACATGTGAAACTCTGCTCAGACAGTAACCCGAGCTCTGGATGGAATAGGAGTTGTGAGGTGGCAACACTACCCGCTGCACCACCGTGCAACACTAATCCTCCAGACAAGTTTATTTTAAGAAACATTCGAGCACTTTCCCTAACGACATAATTGAATACTTGCTGCATGTACTGCATCTGTAGTGTATATTGTATAGTGTTTCCCTCTACTGAGAAAAGACCGGAAACCTGTTTACTCCAAACTCACTTTATTCTTGAATTCTTTCAATAAATGGTTAAACTATGCCACTATATAATGCAACCTCAAAACTACAACCAGTACACTTTATTAATAAAGACCTTGGGAGGTAAAAGACATGAGATAAAGTCATAGTCAAAGCTATTCTTAAAAAGTTTTATCCAGCTTTCCAACAATACAGTAAAATTCTGGGTTTTTTTTTTTGTTTGTTTGTTTTTTGTTTTACACTTTTTCAAATGTTTTGTGGTATCCATGAGCTATTAAACATATAACCACAATTCTTCCCTCTGAAAAACTAGTCCATCTCTGAAAGATACATCATACAGATGTGGAGCTCAGTCTCTAAATAACTTTGGCTGAAAATTTGTGAAAACCATCAACAAAAATTTTGTTTAAATGTTTAGCAACTGTCCTTAGGTTTCCATTACAAACAAGTTGACATAAATTAGATTTTTTTTTTTTTTAAGTAAAATTTCTCAGGACATATGTTGAAATTCTTGAAATTGAAATTCTTACACTCCACTCCACATACAACAGATTAAGTTGAACAACACTGAAGCATTTCTTTAACTTATTTTTCAAATAATGTGTTTAGACAGAAGCATTGCTTTTTAAAGAATGATTTTTGTACTTTAGTTTGTTGTATTTTGATTCGTTTATGTACATTTAAATAGCTGTATTAGTTTTATTTAGGCTTATTTACTATTTCATGAATGTTTTTGACTTTTATGCTTGTTGCATGCCTCTTTTTATGCCTTTGCCATGCTTTTTTTAAAACACTTTTTGCATTCTGATATTCTGATATACTTCATTTTGTTGTATTAGCATTATTTCCTTATGGAATTGTTTTGTTTGTTGAGTCCATTCATTAATAAGATACTGGTCTCAGGTCTCAGGTTTCCTTGCTTAATGAATAAAATAATTTAAATTATAAATCAGAATCAGAATCACCTTTATTGCCAAGTACCGTAGGTTTACATAAACAAGGAATTTGTCTTGGTGTACTGGTGCTTAATAATAACGGTAAAATACAAGAAATAAAAATAATATCAATAAAGTAAACAAAACGAAACAAAACACACTGAGGCAGCCATCCGCGGCGCCATCTTGATAGAATAAATAAAAATAAAAATAAAAATAAAGCCTGTCCCTGTTTATTCACCTGTATTTCATTTGGGATTACAATACTTAATTGTAATTTTTCCATTATTATAGCCCATATTTGGCCAAATGATTATCAAACAGGCCTCCATGATAGCATTGTTATCAGTGTCCTCTCTCTATGGGGAGGAAGGAGACACTCCCTCCCTTATCTGCCCTCAGCTCTGGTGGGACGTGACATCACCCGTTGCCAACAGAGAGGCCGCAGACACACACGGAGGGCTATGACATCATGCTGCTCGTCTATTTACACCACAAAGGGCAAAGGTGGAATCGTGCCAATGCCAACTTCAAGATCTATATATACAGCCGGAGCTTGGGCTTGTATGTGGGTTAGAAGGCCACAGGAGAGTAAAGAGAGTGAGGGTGTATCATCTGACACCTATATTTTCATTTAAATATAGCTTGAGAATTGTGTATAAAAATACAACCAGTCCCATATTGGATATTTTTAAAACATTTAGCCAATTCTACAATGAATAAGGCAACTTGAGGTTCCCACATTCATCCTAAGTTGCAGCAATGTTCCTGAATTAAATACGGTTCACACCCCAGTCTGTTAAGCGTGTAATAATGTATGGAGCGTTATTTATTGCACAGCGGCACTTGACATATGTGTTACTTTTCTCTGGCACTGCTTCCAGACCTGCTGTGTTGATTAGACATTTTCACCTTCGTTAATTAAGTGTAGAACTAACATGTTAGGATCCACCTAATCAGAATGTGCAGACAGAAATAAACCAGTTCAGCATGCAACATTTAGAGCCGTCATCAGGGTCAGCTCTAGCCTTTTGTAGGCTCTAAGCAAGATTTAAACTGAGGCTTTCCCACCAGGATGATTAATTTTGGCTCAACACAACATTCAGATGGTGGCAGGATAAATAAACTGGATTTTTCTGTGATATATGAACAGGATGAAAAAATGAATAAATTTCTGCTCTATCTTTTTGGAAAGTTAAGCTCCAACTTTTACATTCACTAAACATAAATCCCTCTTTCAAGTATACAATCATACACAAGAAGAAAAAGTGTTCTCCAAGGCCTTGGGGTGACATTACAGAAGTGACAACAGTGTAACACACCGACAACATGTAATGCAAAATTAGAAAAGTATCAGTGCAATGGACAACAAAGTACAAGACAATAAACACAACACAACTCTTATAACTATTGTAACAGTATGAACATACAGTATGTACACATTAAATGTGTATACTACAAATAAGTATGTGATTATTAGTAGTTTACTATTTGATTATTTACATGTAATAGGATCCCCCCAGTTTTATCAAATATTTTCCATTGATTATTTAACATATTCATACAATAATAATGAGTGCAAATGTTTGGACCCCTGTGATCTCTGGGTGGGAAAAAGGAAATAGGCTACTTCTATTTTACAGTTTATCTATAAAATAGTAAAATTAGTTTAACAGGTATATCCTGCAAGAAGAGCTAATCCACACAAATAAGGCAAAATCAACAGAAAAATAGCTTTTCCTTCTTCATTTTGCCCTAAGGTATGGAAACTTTAGCACGCAACGGTTTTAGATACTCAACTCAGTAGCACTTCTCTATGCCCTTGAACCAAATAGTTTAAAATACTTGCCCTTGAAGATTTTAAACTGTAGAAGAAGGATAACCTGTATCAACTCTTTATGTAAGTAAGTAAGTTAGTAAGTAAGTTTTATTTATAAAGCACATTTAAATTCAGCATTACACTGACCAAAGTGCTGAACAAAACCAATACAACAAATTCTAAAATAGAATAAAAAACAACAACAACAACAATAATAATAAAACAATAAAATCAACAACAATGACAACAGTACACAATAAATTAAAAGCCCAGAAAAGCAAGAGAAGAGGCACTCCTAATGTCAGGTGGCAACTGATTCCACAGACGTGGAGCAGCGACTGCAAAGGCTCTGTCCCCTTTTGATTTAAGTCGAGACCGAGGCACATGTAATAGAGCTTTATTAGCCGACCTGAGGGACCTGGGCATTGAATGCAAATGAATAAGATCAGAAAAATAAGATGGGGCTTGTCCATTAAGAGCTTTGAAAACAATAAGTAAAATCTTAAACTGAATTCTAAAAAATACAGGAAGCCAATGAAGGGACGCTAAAACTGGTGAAATAGGATCGCGTTTTTTGGTGCCGGTTAACAGTCTAGCCGCCGCATTCTGGACCATCTGCAGCCGTGCCAAAGACGTTTGAGGAAGACCAATATATACCGAATTACAATAATCCAGGCGTGATGTGATAAAAGCATGAATGACTTTTTCCAGATCGTGAAAGGAAAGCGACGATTTAAGTCTGGAGATGATTCTCAGCTGATAATAACTGTTTTTAACAACTGAGCTAATTTGTTTTTCAAGACAAAGCTCAGAGTCAAAGATAACACCATGTCAAACTAACCAGTGTCGTCCAATCTGCTTACATTATTTTTCATGCACCTGAACCTTGGATTCTAATGCATGGGTTTGGTACTCTTTCCCCTCCCATTTTCAATTCAATTTTTCAATTCAATTCAATTTTATTTGTATAGCGCTTTTAACAATGGACATTGTCACAAAGCAGCTTTACAGAAATGCATTTTCTCCCCTATTTGGTCAATTTCCCACCCACCAGGCAGCTCTCCCCTATCATACGACAGCTACTAACCAGGGAGGGTGAAGGCTAATGTGTGCCTCCTCCAAGAAGCCAGCCATGGCATCTTTTCAAACTGCTGCTCATGCTGCATCACGGGGTAGCGTAACATGCCGAAAGGGCCGTTCGCCCTCTTCTACATACATGAGCTCATACAGATCCACAATTGGCTAGTGTTGCTGAGATTGATCCGGGGTGAGAGTGTAATGCTGTCGCTCTCACCCACAGAGCGAGGCCAATTTTGCGCTGTAGACTTCCGGCCAAGCAAGGCTGAAGCATCATCGACATTCTAACTCCTGATATATCCCAATGATCGGACAAACGCTTTTCTGTTGGGTCACTCGGGAGCCCCCAACTTGTCCTGTGATGGACCACAGGCCCAATGAGCAACTTACCCAGGGTCTGCTGTGTTCTCTGAGCTGGGTGCTGCCTAGTATGTTATACTAACTAATAGCAATAACTACCAAAACAAGGGTGTCCAAGAACAAACAACATAATTTTACAGACACCAACGCATAACAGTGGTAGTTCAGTGGTTATGCTGTTGGGCTACTGCTTAGAAGGTAGTAAATTCAAATCCCAGCACTGCCAATCTGCCAGCGATGGGCCCTTGAGCAAGGCCCTTAATCCTTAACTGCTCAGTTGTCTAAATGAGATAAATGTAAGTCGCTCTGGATAAGGGTGTCTGCCAAATGCCATAAATGTAATTTGTTATCCCTCAGAAAATGTAATTTGTAAACGTCATTGACAGCATATGGTCATAGGCCAACATTTGTTATGGGAGCCCTGGAGGCTACGGGGCTCCTGTGGGAAAGCATTCACTTTTTTCAGTTATTAGGTAGAAATTATTCATTTGTTGGAAAAAAAAAAAACCTTTGTAGACTATCTGTGCTTTTCTTTTTTTTTTTTCAAATCAATAACTGCTCTTGTGAGTAATTATAACATAAACAGTGGAAAGAGCAAAGAAAGGAACAGAAGGGCAGTAGTATAAAGATAAAATTGTCAAAATGGTTAATGGTTAATGGTCCTATTTGGTACCTTTGGTGAAAGGAAAACCCTCAGTTATAGCATTCTACATAAAAGCTTTAAGGGTTTTAAGAATGAGACATACGACAAGCCCTTTTGGGTTCTAGATTTAATCTTTTTTTCAAAAAACCTTTTCAAAAAGTGTAAAAATTCAGTACATTTAAACATCATTAGAGATATTCATGTCGAAATTTGCACTATTTGACTATACCACATTTTATACCATACAGTATACCATCCTAGCAGTGCCTTCTGGACAGGTTCTACTCAAGTCCGGTCATCTCAATTCAATACCTCAACCCTGCGTGCTCATTAAATAAACGTCACTCAAGCTAATAACGTAACTGAACCACCCTTACGATGGTGATCATGATTTTGTATCCCGACGATGCCATATCCATCTGTGGTTTCGAATCTCAGAGAGTATATCTGTCTCTGTTCTCTGGGTGTGAAGGATGGTATGTCTCTGACCCTCGTTCAGAGCGACACTAGCCTCTGTGTGCTACCATATACAGTGCCTTCTAGAATTATTGGCACCCTTCATGAAAATGAGCTAAAAATAATATATAAAAAGAATAACACATGTAGTAAGTGATACTGTGGGCTCAGGCATATTGGGACATTTGATTTAAATAGAAATTTCTTTCAAACCTAAAAATTTTTTCCCTAAAAAAACACTGCTTTCAAAATTATTGGCACCCTTCGAATTAATTATTTTGTGATGCCTGGCCTGGAGAGGATAACAACACTGAGTCTTTTCCCATAATATCTAACAAGTTTTTCACTTATTTTAAATATTCCTTATTTTTGCACATATATTTTGAGAAAAATACTCATTATTTATTAACTACAACATATGGACAAAAGTGGACACCTGGCCATCATGCCCATAGGTGCTTTTTGAACATCCCATTCCAGATTTATTCTCCCTTAGCTGTTATAATAACCTCCACTCTTCCGGGAAGGCTTTCCACTTGATTTGGGAGCGTGGCTCTGGGGATTTGTGCTCATTCGGCCATAAGAGCATTAGTGAGGTTGGACACTGATGTTTGGCGAAAAGGCCTGGGGCACAGTCAATTTATATAATTCATTTCAATTCAATTCATCCCAAAGCTGTTCAGTGGAGTTGAGGTCAGGACTCTGTGCAGGCCACTCAAGTTCGTCCACTTGGCAGACCATGTCTTCATGGAGCTCACTTTGTGCACTGTCATGTCATTGTCATGCTGGAACAGGTTTGGGCCTCTTAGTTCCATTGAAGGGAAATTGTAATGCTACAGAATACAAAGACATCCTATACAATTGTGTGCTTCCAGGAAACAGTTTGGCGAAGAACCACATACTGTATGGGTGTGATGGTCAGGTGTCCAAGTACTTTTGACCATATAGTGTACTCGTTATTTTAAAAAAATGTTTTTATAGTTTCTCTTATTGTATGAGTGGACAATTTGAATGTAATGTCTATTTTATACAACTATGTTTGCTCATTTTTTATGAAGGGTGTCAATAATTATGAACGGCATTGTATAATACTTAGGCCTGCCACAAAACTGACAAGATTTTGACCAAAATATTTAAGGCAAATAGCTCTGTTAATGAATTTCCTGGAGTTATACATACTTTTGGACATAGCACATGGTATTCTTCACCTTCACTTGTAATAGGGCAAAACTAAGCACTGTAGTGGGAAGGAATTGGCCATGATTAAAATTTGGAGAAAAGGGGTGGAAAGAAAAACACAGTTTGTGATAGAGATTCCCCAAAGAGAAGTGAGGTCAAGTCAACAAGGGCATGTTAAAAACAGTACTGGGTTTCTTTTCTCTAACCACCAAACCAAAGGTTTCACCAAATTCTGGAGCCCACAAGCTTAAATCATGAACATTGTAGTTAGCTGGTTGACTTGTGCTCTGTTGAAGTTGAAAAAAAATGTAGTAACAAAATAGCAAATGAGCACATATTTTTGTTTAATGTCCTGCCAAACCTTTGGCCTCAACTCAGTTGTTTTGTTCTGACATTTTTCCATATTTTGTTTTATAGAAGTGGGAAACGTTGAGCTGAGGTCAACTTTCCAATCCCACCGAATATGTGTAGGGTATATGATTTGTTTATCATTCCAGTACCCAATCATTCTCTCCCTCTCTGGTAGCCATAGACCAGAATGCAGGCAAACAGCCACAGAGGTGTAATTACAAAGATCCCAATGCCTAAAAATACTCTCTACCATAGAGAAACACAATGATCCGATTACACCAGCCTTCCAGAAAGGGCTTTGGAGAGGTATGTGCTCTTTAGCTGACATAAATGGTGACTGCTAGCTTGCTTTTGTTATATTCTTCTGATATTTATGGCAAAGTAATTCCAACATGACATAAACATTAAAGACCAAGGATTCTATCCATAAGCCCTCTTTTAGCTCAGAATGGGAAAAATATTGGTATAACATTTCCTTTAAAAGATTTAAAAAATGTACACTAGAGTTTTACAGGTGTTTCTGAGAGAGCATATAATAAAAAAGAATCAGCATTGCACAATATGAAAATATGTGACACAATTCCAATGCTTGGGCGTATAGTATACTTGTGCCTAGGCAGATCTGGAAAGTAATGAACTACATGTACCGTTGTTACAGAACTTGAGTGCAAAAGGTCATATTAACGGTACTTTTGGAGTCAAATTAAATCATACTTCTTTTACTTTTACTTGAGTTTTTAAAAATGAAATAGTCAACTTTGTTACATTTATTTTTGATCACAGTTACAGAGTAAAAAAATTATCATGCATTTAAGCCTAGAAGATTGTAGTATGTGTACATTTTTAAATAAAAATGCAGCAATGTCTGAGACAGTGGAGACAGATGACCCAATTTCTCAAGTATCTTCAGTTTTAATGTTTTAAACGAAACCGTGTGATAATGATCTGCAAATTATGTGAGCCAAAACCTGTGGAGACATCAGCACTTCACAGCTCAACATCCAACCTTTGGAAACATGTACAGGTAAGCCATTAGCTTAGCGATCGTTTGATGTTTTACGGTATGAAGGCTCTGTATTAAATTCAAGTTGAGTTGTCATTTCAGTCTTCGATAGTGATTGTCTGTTGTGTTAAACATACTGTATCTAAGTGCATCTACAGCCTATAGGTAACACTCAGCTAACAATGTAGCTAGAAACATGTATGAATTAAAATGAGCTAGCTAGCAAGATAAAAATCCTAACAAGCTACTGAAACCCCAACAGTATTTGGCTAACATTACCAGTGTCTATACGCTGTTGATAATGGAGGTGGTGTTCACTTCAGCTTAGCTCACTATAGAACATTTTCTGATTAGTTGTCAGTTGTAGACTTGTAAAACAGCAATTTATAAAGTAGTTACTCAAGTCATTTTTCACCAGATGACTTATTTAGTCTTACTTGAGTAATTTTCTTGATCACTACTTTCACTTTCACTTATAATAAGTGAATTGTTAGTACAGTATAAGTACTTTACACAAGTCAGGGTGTTTTGTACTCTTTCCAACACTGAGCCTAGGGTAACATGAACTACTAACTAGACATCAGGTGTACAAGTTTCCAACTGTTTGTGATGGTGACTAGCACACACTCCTTTACTTCATTTTTACTTCAGACTCATTTAACTTCAACCTCTTAGCAAGCAATGCTAAGAGTATAGCAAATGTATTCAGGTTTCCCCCATAGTGTAAAGAAGTCTATTAATGTCACCTTAAATGAAATGTCTAAAACGTAGCTTGAAAATACTTACGTCCATAGTTTTGCCTCTTACAATGTGATTAAACTTTGTTTTACAAATGGCTAAATTAACATTTACACAAGTTGTTGTGTCAGGCTAATTTATGTTAACATAGAGTACACTGTACTCCATCATTTACCCAAACTTCAACTGTTTTCACTTTGTATTGCAACCCATTTTAATTGGATATTGGATATATTTAATTGGATATATTGGATATAGTTAGTTAGAATGCTGTGAGGAAAAAGATTTTGCTGGTGCCATATTATGTTAAGGAAGTACAACACACTATTTGGCAAAGAGTTAGAGGTTTGGAAGTTTGGAAGAGGTTTGTTACCAAAAGTGTGAATAATTTGACTTGTGCCACTTGGGAGTAAGACGGCCAATATTTAATAAAAAAAAAAATCTAATTGGAGCCCTCTAACAAAAATTGCACTCAACATTATTATAGACAAGGAACATCACCATGCATATTTTAAAATAAAACAACCGATATGCCTGTTTTTGAATATAATTAATTAAAGAATGCAGTATTGTACTGCATTGTCTGGAGGTTATGTTACTGCGAAGAGAAAAGAGGAAGACCAAAAGAAAATCAGTGTGAGAATCTCAATTCTGAAGAAGGAACTCAGGTTTGGGGTTGGTTGAGGTTTTTAAAGCAGTGACTGTATGAGGAAATCACTTCAGGAAAGTAACATTAATAATTAAATTAATAGAAAAATGGTGTCTCTCTCTGGGACTGTCTTTACCTGTATATCATCTATCTCTCCCTCTGTCTCTCCTGGCTATATTTAGGCTGTCTGGTTCTTTCATCCAGTAGAGATGACCCAGATATTCACACTTTTTTGCTGACTTAAGTGTGTTTTTGTTTCTTATGGCAACATGAAACAGCTCAATGGTTGTAAAGAATACACATTTCACTCAAAAGGTATAAAAAAATGCTACTATACAGTCAGGGGGAAAGAGAAAATACACCCTTCTTCAATTCTATGTTTTTATTTGTCAGGGCCTAAATAACAATTGTGTGGTCCTCACCAGCTTCTATAAACAAATACCCTCAGGTGACAACAAAAAACCACAGCACATTTCACAAAACACCAAATTTACTCCTAAAAAGTAAACCAACATTCACAAACCAGGTGGAAAAAAAATAAGTACACCCTTCCGAATTCCACAATCATTAAGAGAGAAATTAGCAGCCAGGTGTTACTAATAAGATGCACAAGATTAGTTAATCATCAAGATGTGTGACTACCTCTATAAAAGCAGAATTTTTTGTAGTTTGGTGTTCTGGAGCACTTAGGGGTGTGTCTGCATCATGCCAAGAGGAAAGGACATCAGCCATGACCACAGAGAAGCAATTGTTGCAGCTCATCAATCTGCGAAGGGTTATAAGGCCATCTCCAAACAATTTCAAATTCACAATTCTACAGTGAGTAGAGTAGATTCTACTTTGTTTGTATTGGGTGTACTTTCTTTTTCTCATGACTGTACATATCGATAGCTGGTATCAAAAGGTGTAGACTTTTTTTTAAAATCAAATTTCTAGTTAGCCTCTACCTGTGTTTTTCTAGTTTCTAGTTCCATCTACCTGTGTTTTTAAAAAAGTGAATTGAGCCATGTCCCTTTAAAGACACATATCTCACTCATGTTTTTGTGGCTTGAATCTTCCTGACCATGTTTTTTTAAGGAAAGCAGAAAGATGTCACTTTTGATTCATGGCCGTTCAACCACAAAACACCAAGCCATGACATTCCTGCTTGTGTGTCTGTAATTGTAGTTTGGTGTTTACTGCCTGTTTGAATGTTGGAACATCAGTTGAGCGCATGCAGTGATCTTGAGTCAGCCAGACATGCAGAGGCAGACCAAAAGATCCTGGATATTTGGCCTAATGTATGAGTAATGTAAAAACCCAACAAACAAATGTGTGAATGTGTGCTGACTCTTCTTGTATGGAAGCATGCTGTGTTCTGAAATGAGGAAGTAGTCCAGCACTCACTGGCGCTGTGCTCAGACGGTATGACTTCCAAGCTAAAATAAGAGCGAAGTGGGAGGCCAGGGAAAGAGGTCATAAGAGTTGCAATGCTACTGCACAGTTCAGACACCTCTTGGGTCCAACATCGGCAACTAAAATAACACTCTGAATGTGTGTGTGAGTGTACAGCTTTTCAAAGACTGAGAACCTAACAGTTTTGTCTTAACAGAGATTGGTCTAATTAGCTGTTGAAGTCATTAGGTAGAGATGGGAACCTGGTTAATGGAAACCATTAGGCCAGTTTTCTTTATGAAATTGCTGAAGTAGAAAAAATTGAAATAGACAGATGCCACAAGCATATGCTTATATTACATTCTATAAGGCTAATAATAAAAAAATTTCCTATAACAGCACATCACACAGTATTTGATTCCTCTTATACCCAACAATTTAGTTATTAATAAAGAACATTATACTTTTAACCATTTATAGTTACATTCAATGTTGTAGAATGTCAGCAAGACAAATAAGTTCAGTCATCACTTATACAATAAGAGCTAAACAGCTGTTCCCTCTCCAGCCTCTACCTTATTGTTTTGAAATTAATAAGACAAAAATAAATGTAAAAAAGCTTGTCATGTTACAGAGAAACAGCAAAACTAACTGGAAAAAAATTACTGACTGTTACAAAGTGCTGACACTGGAGACTCCTTCCATAAATATTAAGTAAACGTCTTCTTACAGAAAACTTCACCATATCAGTGATATAAGTTTTTCTCTGTTAAATAACAACACTTTTTTTTTAAATTCTGTTTATTATTAGCCTTAGATTATGTAGAGTGTCATTTATACAAGTCCCTGTCTAGATTATTACTATAGAAACGATAACATATTAGAAGGTCATTTGAATTTATAGATGAACCACTGTCAGAGCTGATCTTATAGAAAATTAATCAACACCTACTGGCAAATCAGAATAGAGAATTCAACAGTACTGTGATATAAATTTATTACTAAGTTTATCTTAATTATTTACTTGCATTAGGTCACATAATAGATAATACTAAAAAGTCTATTTTAACCTATATTATTAGTAGTTAGCTAACTTAGAAAATCGCATTTTGGCTATAACTACACTTTACTTTGAAATGTAAAAATCAAAACACTGCAGAAATTATTGTAGTTCTGCATTAATCTGTGAATTTGCTGAAACATCGATGCTTGAAACATCCTTTTCCATGACTCCATTATTAGTTATTAAATCATGTACGTTTTAGTCCCTTGACATTCACTCAGCCCTGTTACGTGACTGCATTCACCCCTATAAAATATTTGAAATATTCCACAATATAAACAAATCATTTGCTATTGTTAAGAGTATTAATCCAAACATTTGAATATAGGTGAAAAAGACACCCACATACACATTTAGCCATGAATGCTTCTAGATTTCCACTTACAGAAGCACTGTTAGTTGTATTTGCTGCATCACTGGTTTCCTGTGGTGCTGAAATGACAAAGGGAGAGAAAAAAGAGAAAGAGAAAGACAAACAGTACAAAGTAAGCAATAACAGAAGGAGAGAAAGTGGCTTTGACCCCATATCAGCAAAATATATCCAGTAAGCATTGTCAACGCGAAGTCCTTCCAGCAAACGTTCCATTTCGCGAAGCCATTCTAGTGCTTGTGGTCTGAAAATGAGTGGCTTAGCATCTAAACTAAAATGTAACGTAATCTCTGATCTGTGTGCCCAGTCTAAACCACAATCCCAGGGTAAGAATAACTCCATCCTGTTCCAAAACACGTCAAAATGGAAAAGCGTTTGAAGTGAAAGGTGACACTTTTTCAAATTTATGGGCTATGAAAACACCCAGGTTTGAAAATGATAAACAGGAAGCGAGTGTTGACAAGGCCACCATAGAGAAAGGGGATGGAGCATGCAGTGCTTTGCTTGCGCATTATCACTGAACAAAGACTTGCTGTGTTTTTGCAAATCCCAACATTAAGTGCTGTTTTGTAGAAATGTACCAGTGTCTTGACATTATCTACTATCTACTATAGGTAAATTTTGTGTATCATATGTTGCAGAATTCTGACCGTTTCACAACAAAAGACACAAAACTAACATCAAATCACTTGATAAAGATCATCCTAGATAAAGTGCAAAATTACATAGGTGGAATTTTCAGACCCAGATGAAGTCTAGTCCTAGAACACACATGCTTTACTGTGTAAAGTCCTTACACACAGATTCATTCAGCTAATCTAACATAGAGTGTGCACATTTTTTATCTGTCCCACTGAAAGCAATCAGAAACAGAATGGAGCAAAGGTACAGTGGGTCAGACTGGCTGTCTTTAAACAGGAACTGAGAGCATGTGCTGTAGACAGAGATAACTACTGCATGCGGCTGGACCGTCTCGTCTTGAAATATGTTCTTATACAGCTCATGGACTCTGGAAGCTTCGGGAACAATGGACAAACTAATGAGCTGACTGGGGTGTCTGAAAGTAACTCTTTGGAAACAAGATTAAGGTTGTGTGTGTGTGTGTGTGTGTGTGTGTGTGTGTGTGTGGGGGGGGGGGGGGGGGGGGGGGGGGGGGGGGGGGGGGGGGGGGGGGGGGGGGGGGGGGGGGTAGGGTTTACAAGTGGATCGCTTTCCTCAGTTAAAGAAAACGGCAAAAATCACTCCTTGTATAAAACTACAAGCCCTTTTCCAATTTCCTTTGGATTAATATATCACGTTTATCTCTTAGGATGTCTATTATCGAAAGACTTCAACAATGGCAACACAAACGCTGCAACACCACTGAGCTTAAAAGGTGTGGGAAAAATACCATTAGAATAGATATCATTAATCAGTAAAAGTAATTTTAAAACATATGTCTAATATGTATCGTAAATAGATTAACAGGCTCACTAACTTACTGCAATTTGCTTTTCTTTTTTTTTGTCCTTCAAGGTTTTATTGTTATTTTCAGACAGTAGGGTGACAGATCCTTAAAATTATTGTTCCTGGTTTGTAAAAAGGTAAAATCGAACATAATGTGCAGGAAACAGGCTCTCTTTCTGGATTTAGGAGACATAATGAAAGATACTATACATACCAGATGTATAGAAATGTGGGGCCAAGTTCACTTTGGTAAATGCACTTTTATCAAAAGATAACATACACACACACACACACAAAACAAATCTCTACAGAGATCTACAGTAAATACAGCATTTAGTTACCATTTAGTCTCATGTATACATTTAAACATCTTTTAAGAGGTAATCCAGTTCATAAAATTGTCCTGCAGTTTGTTTTAAATTTTTTTCCATCCTGAGTAATAAGAATTTTTAACCCTGCCATGATAATATTACCTTTCTTCTTTTAGGTCATAGCAAGAATGGTATTTGAGAAAAACCTTGCTAGGTCAGTTAACCATTTGCTAAAAAAGTTTCACCATTCCCTGTGGAAATGATTTACAATTCAACTGCTGAACCAATTCCAGATGGGATGAAGATGAGACAAATTTGCTTAATGTGTAATTGAATATACTGTATCATGACTGAAAAACATAACTAGGAACCGCACAAAGTGCTGCTCATAATCTTGTAGAAAACCTGATGCTATATTTGTCATTATTTATATATTTAGATACTTTGTCTCTTATTCATTTTCATTAAGCATTTATCACTTTTGCTCAGGGTGGTGGTGGATCCGGAGCCTTCGTACATAGTGTCCACATTTATGGACAGTCATTTTAGGGTAAATATAACATAAATCATCTCCAAATCACTTGAGACCATTACTGCAATTTAACATACTATAAGTCAGACTCCAATAAATGCCTTAGCTTATTTTTTAAACCATTTTTTTAAATTGAAGATTGATTTTTTTTAACCTCCAAAATCATCAGTATCATACTGAGTATAATTGAGTAAATTGTGCACATGTCAAAGAATTTGGCTATATTTTGTTCAAAAATGATATTTTCTTTCATTTTGGTCATCAACATTAAATATTTTAGACCTGAATGTTAACCATTTTGTTTATTAATTTTTTTTTTTTTTTATTTCAGGTATAATATTTTCTTTTTTTTTATTCGTGGTATTTCTACACACGGACAATCCATTTACTTTTTTAATATAAGTGATACTTAGAAAAAGTAAAAATTCATATGATATGCAATTTATGCATTAAAGGGTTATAAATACTGTATGCACAGCCAGTCCGCATACTGCCATTTTTTTGCGAGGTGGGAGGAAGCAGTAGAACCCGGACAGGAACTCTGCACAGACAATAACCCATGTTCAGGATCAAACCGGGGACTCTGGAGCTATGAGATAGCATACTGCACTTTTTTCTCTATTTTCTCCCTAATTTGGTCTTGGCTAATTCATGCCCAACCCTATCATATGACACCTACCAACTTGAGAGGGTGAAGGCTAACATATGCTTCCCCAAAGGCATGTGAAACCAGCCAACCAAATCTTTTCAAACTGCTGCTCATGCTGCATCACAGGGCAGCGTAACATACTCATAGCAATGCGTTATCTCTCCTCTTCCGCATATGAGTTCACAGACGCTCATGATTGGCCAGTCACTGTGATTGACAGGGGAGAGAGAGTATGCTGTCCCTCCCACCCTGAGAGTAAGGCCAAATTTTGCTCTATTTAACTCCTGGCCAAAAGATGATTCATCCTGATGATAGGGTGAATGCTTTTCTGTTGTGCCTCCATCTGCTGAACTCTTTTGAATAGATTATCTGGAATAAACTCCTGACTGTCCACTACTTGGTGGTGTTTATGTTTCAGTGTCTAAATTTGATTATGGAAAAATGAATCTTTAAATTCTGGTTGTTTTCAGCTGTTTCCACTTCCAATATCTAGTCCATGCATGTGCTGTCTTGAATGTGTTTAGGATTAATGTGCAAGCCTAATTGGGTGGCTCTAAATCTTGTTTTGTTCACAAAAAAAAAAAAAAACGATGAGCATATGATGTGTCAGGTAGTTGTAGAGGAGGCAGATTTACTAATTTTAACTGCAGATTTACTAATTTAATAAAGCACAAACAATACAGAAAACGTAAACCGTAGACACCAAAACGTGAACTATGATCTCAAGGCAAAAAGACGTACGTGGACTAGAGGGTACAACATGACAATGAAAGACAAAAGCTAAACAATGAGCGTGGTGCAAGACATGACTTAAATACTTCTGCTCATTAAACCAATACGTGACTCAGGTCCAAACATTCATGTGCCATGATCCGGTGAGGTGCAGTGGCTGATGGGAATCGTAGTCATGCGCCGTTTTCTGCATAGCTATGACAGGATGATTTCAAATATTTACATTTCATACATATATACAATAAAGTATTTACTGAATATGAGATGGCATTTAAATTGAGAGGGCATTTAAATTGTCGCTCGTACATGAGTTCAAAGGGGCCCGCTCTTATCAGCCAATGGCATAACAGGGGGAAAAGAAATGATAATGTATTATCTGCCATTCTGCACTGGGGCTGTACTACACAGGAAGGAAAGCAGCAGTGGAAAGGGGCCAACAGGGTCGGGGACAGAGTCACACAGAGACACATCACAGCCAGAAAGAGGGTGGGAGATAGACAGAGAGTAAAAAAATTGGAGACAGAAAGGAAGAGGTAAAGATAAAACACTTCGTCCTGGTAATTTGTAGAATTTTATGTGTAGGAATATTTGAAATTTCAATATATTTATGTCTAAAATGTTTCTGAAGCTGAGAAAAAGAGCCTTATATATAATAGAGTGAAAGTAATACAGAGAGTAATATTAAGCCATGTGTCAAAATTAATAGAGCAATAGATGTATCACTGTGCTTCAGAGGCACAAAATGCCTCCAGTTTGTGGATGTCTGCTTCATTTATGCAAAGACTCAGATTAGAGGTGAAAAAAGGAGGCCAGCAGGAGGACAGGGCATAAAAAAGAAAGCAACAGGGCACTGAGGGTGTCAGCCTGAGGCCTCCTGCTTTGATCCAAGAGGGCTGACTGGATTTAAGAGAAGAGAAGCTGACTGGCATGCTAAAGAGGGAGAGACAGAGAAAGAGAGAGCGTAAAAAAACAGAGCAGATAATAACGATTAGAACAGCAACATATAGAGAGAAAAGAAGGGAATTGATTTCTGGCAACATTTAATGATAATATTAAATAATGATCATGATAATATTAAATTATTAGCTCTTGCTCTCATACAGACTTCACCTTTCTCTCTCTTTCTCTCCCTCCAATTTCTAATGCACAGCCCATTTCAGCTGAGTCAGAGGCTATTTACTATTCAAAGCCCTGACATCCTTTGACAACTAAAAAGCTTGGAGTGTCCAGCCTGCCTGAGCGTCTCGTATTCACGTATCCAACTCTCACTGTGGCCTCAACCACCATGTGCGTCATTATACTGTAGGTCTGCACAAGCCACGTTTTTAAAAACGATTTTCCTGAGGAGCTCGCCCAAAATACTGACCAGGTTTAGTCACAGGAAAATGGCCAGTACTCAAACTGAAAAACAACTATTTGTGCACATTTTTCCATCTTTAATTAGGTTAGTCAAGTGTTTGTGTTGGTACACTGACTCAAGTCGTTTTTTTTTTAATAATTAAAAAGCATGTTATGCTGCTTTAGACATTTCCATTACCAGATAAGATTTTATTTTAAAAATGTGTCCCTGTACAGATTAATATAAAAATATAAATATACATAAAATACATAAAATATATGTATTAAATATATAACACGAATTACAGTGGTGGCATTGCCCAACCATACATATTGTACCAGCCATTCAGAAAATCTTTATAAACTCCTTATTCATAACTCCATGCATTTTACATTCTGTTGAAAAGCTAATTACCTCCTTTGAGGTACCAACAATTTTAAAAATGTTGCTATTTGACAGATATAAGCCAATGTTCCATTGATTTTTTTGCCTATGTAGAGTAATTATGGAGCAGCATACTCACTGCCCCATTTAGCTACATAGAGTTATAATTGCACCTAGTGGTCAAAATGGGAACTGCACCAGCACTAATAGAAGCGCACTGGGGCAGGAATGACACTCTCCGAGGTATATTCTATTGAGAATATGGAGCCTGATCCCATCCAGGGAATTCTGGGAGTGGTGATGCAAAATTATAATAATTTTCAAAAACAGACCATTTTATTTTGCATGATATTGTCAAAAAAGCTAATATTACAACTATGGAAATCAGAATTCAATTCAATTCAATTTTATTTGTATAGTGCTTTTAACAATGGACATTGTCACAAAGCAGCTTTACAGAAATAAATGGATTCACAAAAATATATTGTAAATATTTGAATTTATCACTGTGAAATTATCCCTAATGAGCAAGCCAGTGGCGATGGTGGCAAGGAAAAACTCCCTGAGATGATATGAGGAAGAAACCTTGAGAGGAACCAGGCTCAAAAGGGAACCCATCCTCATCTGGGTGCAACGGATAGTGCGATTATAAATAAATCCCTTCTATTATTGTGTACTATAAGGACAAATAGTGCAATTGTGCAACCAATAAATTCATCACAGTTTTCGCAAGAAGTCCGGT
>CM040480.1:8047082-8065457 GCA_022758105.1 Pangasianodon gigas
CACATCTGCATTGGTAATGTACTACTGAAGAAGTACTTCCATCTCTGAAATAAGAAATTATACAGACTTACAGCACAACTGATAAAGACCTTTGAGTAAAGTTTTACAGTAACAGTACATGAATAATCATGCACTAATACCTGAATTAATACTTACTTATATATGAACTAATGATGAGTTCTAATGTACTAATCATGTACTAATCATGAACTAATGAAGAGCTAACCTTAACTATGACTTGACTCTTATGAATTCATGCATGAATAATGACCACCTTGCCATGTTAGTACAAGTTAGTACATGTTTGTTAGTTAATGTATTAATAAACACATAGAGGTAAACTAAATCAAACATGCTCTACAAGAAAGAATATGAATTAAAATTGTTTATATAGTTTGCCATGTGCAGCCGCGTACACAAACATCATTGGATGGCGCTGGATTATTTTCGTAATTTACATTGATCCTCCTTATCGAACGTAGAAAGACACACTAATACTAAAAACCAGTAACATCATCTCAAACCGTTTTGTATCATTCTCCATCCACTTCTCTTCAAATCTCCCTGTAGTACTAGTACATGCTCTGGGAGGCTAGGACCCGGGGCACTGCTCCTTTGCCCACAAGGGTGAAATGAATACAGTAACATTTATTCATTTAGCAGACGCTATTAATTATTAACATTTAAAACCAGTATTATACAAGATTTTCCGGTGTTTAATTCTGGGAAAGCTGGAGAATGACGCAAAATGGATTGAGATGAAATTACTGGTGTTTATTATTAGCTTTTGATAAGAAGGATCAATGTAAATTATGAAAGTAATCCAATGCCATCCAGTGATGTTTGTGTGCGCAGCTGCATATGGCAAATTATATAAAAATTTGAATGCAATTATTCTTTCTTACAGAGCATGTTTGATTTAGTTTACACCTACAGTAAGTGAGTTTGGGTTTCTGGTTTTCTGTTCTTTTTTCAGTACAGGGAAACATTTGAAATTCTTGTCCGTGGTATTCACAAATATGCTACAGAGAGACATTCGAGAAAAAAAAAAACAACCCTGAGTATTCCTTGAAGTTCATTATGATGTAGATACCAACAATAATAATAATAATAATAGTAATAATAATAATAATAACACCTTTTCTCTATTTTCTGAGATTAACTCCCTGCATCTAAGACCTTCATCCATTTACTTTTTAATCAAAACTAATCATAAAGATTCCACTTTAACCCTCTTTCCCTCTCAGATTCCAAGAATTTGTTAGAAATTGGCAGAACGATGTTGGCTCAGCTTCAGAGACATCTTACAGCGGAATGCGCTGATGTTAGCGGCGTTGTCATGATCTATTATCATCACTGTAAATTTATGGATGTAATGATTATCATATACACCTGCTACTCAGCGTGGTCCTGTATGAAGCAGCAGGTTGGGTTTCAGCCAAGGCACTTCCAAGTCAGTCACAAATCATGTACAGGCCATGATGAGCACATGGAAAAGATCAGATGAATAGGAACGAAAGCTTTTGCTTCTCTGTGGAATGGCATGCGTGCAATTTGTCTGAAATTGAATAGTAATCCACATACATTACAGAGCTGCTTTACAGTCTACAAGATTACACTCCAGAGCTACAAGACTCAAAGGTTGACACTTCAAAGTATCCATTTCAGACATGGCTTTAGTGAAACACATGAGCAATAGGACCGTGTAGTTAGTGCTCCATGTCTTTCCAGCTGTAGCTATTTTCCTTGTCTCATTCTCGTAAACTAGGTCTACTACCCCAACTTGTTTCAATTTAAAGGAATACTCCAGCTTTTTTAAACCTAATCTCTATCTATTGCATCTGTAGTGTATATGTGAGTACCCTGGACATGAATTTTGACATATTTCCCTGTACTGAGAAAAGAACCAATAACCTCCTTATTCCAAACTCAGTGATAATCCATGTCTAAGGGCAGTTGTTGAATTCTGTCAATTATATTCTAACATGCAATAGATACCAAAGAAATTCAAAACTGTACCTCAAAGATTCTTAACAGTAAAGGATTTAAGACATGTTAGAAAGTCTTATCTAAGTTGTTCTTATGGAGTTTTCCAACTTTTCGACACTGGAGCACTACAGTAACAGTAATTCTGGTTCTTCCTTCTGTAAAGGTACATTCTTTAAAAAAGTACATCTTTTGTACACATTTTAGGCTTTTACATGGTCATGGGAGTGTATCATAATTTTAAAAATGATTGCATGATTGAACAATAAGGTCCATTCTTATACCTTTAATTAGCTTTTGAAGTCATGCTTTAAAGATACACTAGATGCATTGTTCTAGGTAAAAGATGCACATTAAAAGTACAAAAGGTGTACCCTTGAGGGTAACACCCTAGTGACAAGGAAAGGTACAGTTATTACACTGTAATTCCATCTTCGAAAGTAAAGGGTTTAATTAACAAATCATTTTGACAGGTAAAGAGTTCTACAATGCGTATTTAGCAAAATGTTTTTCGAGTTTAACACCTGCCCTTAGATTTAGTGAGTTTGAGGTTGTATGTTCTTTCTATAGTACAGAGAAACATGTTGAAATCCAGTCCAGGGGAATCGTACTATGCTATAGATGTGGTAGGTAGCAGTTTAGTAGGAAAATGCAGGAGTATTTCTTTAATCATTTATCAAAAATACAGCTGAGCATTGTTCAAAAAGCTGAGAAATCAGTCGTTTCTGGATACTTAGAAGATAAAATATATCTTACTATCCTGTATGCACACCATTTGCTTAAATAAAAAAGGTTATTGGTTGTTATTGCACCATATACCATATACTTTCACGTGATAAAATATACCACTCCTAACACAATGTTAACTAATATTTCTGAATAACAGTTAATGATGTTATTGGACAGTCAATTGGTATGATCAATGTGATTTTTTTAGTTAAAGATTAAGCCTTTTCTAAGAAATAGACAACAACACAGTATGGGCTGTGAGCACTAACGTAGGCAGCCTTCCTTAGCGGCGCCATCTTGGAAGGAAGGCTGCCTACGTTAGTGTTCACAACACACACTGCAACTTTTGTGTATTTTACCTTGTTTTTCTGTTTTATTATGTATCACTGTTGCACTGTGGGACGAGGCACTAAGGAAAAACATTTCACTGCATTAATACATCACATGTATGTAATGTATGTGACAAATAAAGAACCTTGAACGTTGAAATATAACTTGACAAAATTTTATAGGCTTTTCATTTTACTTAAATTTGTTTTAAACAGTTTTTGGTCATGGATTGAAGTTTGGAGGCTCCTTTTACATGGTTAAATCAGCACTATTTTACTGACCCTTACAAAATATGAGATCTAAAGTTGAGATCAGATTAAACCCTTAGGCTGTTAGTTAGGATGTTGGAGAATTTGGTAAATCAAGTACAGTCAACTTTATGTAAAGAATAACAGACAATGAACCTTGCTGTTATACAGAAATAATAAGTGGATTATTTTCATATATGTAACAGCATATCTTAAAATATTTTAGTCCTCTTTTACCAAAGTGATTTGCCAATGATAAAAATGTTTAATTTATTAATGAATGACATCACATTTAACTGTTTAACAGTTTATAATTATGTGTAATGTTGTAGAAAGTCCGCGAGACAAGTTAGTTCCTGTTATTGCTTATGTTATAGCAGCGATAAACAGTTGTTCACTCACCAGGCTCTTTATTTCTATAGCTTGAAGTAAATGAGACAGAAAGACTGAGAGTCTCTTCTATGTCAGGAAACGTACTGACTGTTACAAAGCACTGAAAGTGGAGACTCCTTGCGTAAATGTTACATAAACATCTCCTAACAGAAAACTTCACGCCACCAATGATTGTATGTTTTTCTTTGTTACAACAACAGTGTTTTTTTTTTAAATGCGTAGATTATGTGGCACGTCCACCATACAAGTTCCTGTGTATGAGCTGTTACTATAGAAACAATATCATATTAACAATAGCAGATTTATTTATACTTGTGATTTAGGTTACAGCCAGAACTATTGTCAGAGCTGCTGTTATAGAAAAGTAGTCCACACCTTCTGATTCAATCACACTGTAGTATTATTTAAAATAAAGGTATTATAAAGACAAGTGTCTGGCAAAGAGTATACATACGTATATAAACTTCTATTCTAGGATACAGATTTGCATGTGCATTTACTTTCTATATCGAAGTTGTGTTTTCTATATCCAAGTTGATTTTTAGTCCAGAGGAATTATGCTTCAGTGAGAGTAAAGAATGTCGAGTTTAATCAAACTGGACTGGTCACTTCCTTGTTAATGACACTTATCACTTCTTAGGAAACAAAACAGAGGCTTCCTTCTTAGATAATAACTATGCTGTGTTATCCAAAACAGCAAACACACACACACACACATACACACACCCGCACACACCCGCACACACACGCACACACACGCACACATGCAAACATAACCTTTAATCTTCCCAGAGGCGTGTTTCTTCGGCTTATCAGTTATGGCGTATACATACAATACCCACAAGCTACTGGTTGAGCCTCAGGAGGCCAGTGGGGAGGCACGTGGCCTGGAAATGTGTTTGTAGAACAAAGGGGTTAAAGGTCAAAGGCCACACTGTCTAATTTGTCATGTTTTACTTGTCTATTTTCCTCCCCAATCACAGGTCATGTAAGTCATTTTCATTTTTGTGAAGGCTGTAGTGTCTAAGTACTGTGGATTGGACAGGAGCTCATAAAGTATGATCAGACCCATCTGCATATGCCACTGATATACTGATATACTGATAGAGTATAAGAAATCCAGCCCTTAGCTGAACAGATATAGACCAAATCTATCCATCTGACGTAAGCAAAATGGAAAATGTCACTTCAAACCTTCATACCGTCTTGTTAATGGCTGGTTGACTCACGTTTAAGATGTAATCCTGATAAACAGGCTGTGTCAAGGAAATTGCTATGAACTATTAGTTAACAGGAGTCAAAATACTTGTCTCTTGTCCCAAAATGATGTATCTAATGTCTCTTCCTGTTTCCTGGAGTTGAGCCGTGTACTTCCTACAACACAGCCTTGCTGTCAAGATTAATCTTACTTTTCATAAAATCCTTTCACTTTTATCGTTTGCTATATCGTTCAGTGAAAACATGATGTTTTTCGAATGAAACATATTATCTGTCCTAAACCAGTTACTCTCACTGAAGGGGAAAAGAATAACATTCACGAACGTCATACTAATGACTTTTGAAAATGCAGTTTTAGGCCACACCATATCTGGTGTGTCAACATTGTCTCAGTGGGAAAACAGCTTAGAAATCTGACAAGCATTGGGAATGAGATTTATTTAAGTCCTTTAAAGAGAAATGAAACAGGGACAATATGGTAATCATTAAAACAAACTAATGTTAACATACACTCACAAATAAAAGGGTAATAAACCGTACCTTTCCTTGTCTTACCCTTATCTTTTGCATCTTTAAGGTTTATTTTTAACCTGATGAGAAGAGATTTAAGATACATGACTGGACTGTAATTACTTTTGAAAGTAAAGCTATAAAAGTACACTAATATACTCCTTTCTAGGTGCTTAAAGGTACAAAAGGTGGATACTTTAGGGCACCTCAGTGACAAGGACCAGTACAGTCGAGTACCCTTTTTTTTTAAATGAGAGTGTAGTTATACCTGTAATGTTTATACCTGTGTAGTTATTCTTAAATTAGCAGTCTTACGCAGTTCATTTCAAAACAGATGGATAAAAATCACTTCATTTCCTTATATTTACATGTAATCAAATGAATAAACATTTTAATGTTTTCTTTTTTGCACACCACATTGCTTCACAGTCTTCATTCCACTTCTGTCTGTTCATGTTCTTCCATTCAGACATGATGTTACAAGCATAAAAACAAAGGAACGGTACAAAACAAAAGATGTGTTAACTGATATGAATGCTTGCGTTGATCTTCCATAATGAATGGGTTTCGCTGAAGGTGAGGATTAACAGAGCCTTTTGTTTAAGAAGATTAATTGATCTCACACTAGCCAGACTAGACTAATTTGGTCAAAGTAGTAGAATAAAAAATGCTAAGGGTCAAAAAATAGCATGTGGTTGTAAATATACTACATGTTATGTTGAATGTTCATTCAAGCTGATGCTGTCATGTCACTGCAAAGATTGTGAAAGAATAAACTAAATATGAAGGATGAAGATTATCCACTAGTATAATAAGTTAAGCTATAATATGTATTGTCAGTGTTCATTGAATTGTATTTGTGGTTTTTATTAAAGGTAAATAATAAGGATCTTAATGATATTAATCATGAACTGTCCAGAGTGCTGAAGATGATTACGTTTCTTTCATAAAGACAAGTTTGAATCTCAAAATGAGACATGAGAACATGCCGATTATAACTTTTGCTATACCAAATATTTATGAGCACTTTTTAAAATCTTAATTACAAAATGACACAATTTAGATACGACCGATCAATTAGTGAAGTTGTGGATGAGTGTAAAAAACCAAAACTAAAACGCCAGCATACAAAATAAAATAAGTGTAGCCAGGTCTAACCAATCTTAAAAACCCCTTTAGAGTTTTTCTTCCTGAAAGAAATGGGAATGTGTACAAGAGCATGTAGCTCTGCTGCGCTTTAATCTGTCTAACAGAATAATCAATAATCTATCCAAACATATATATCAGACAGATTGTACTGTAAGGTCGATTATCTCATGCAAACTATGGCCTGTGTTGGGGTAATACTGCTGAACTTTGGATGTGAGCCTGACACAAATTTCCTTTAAACTTTAACTCAGCAGTCAAACTTCTGTTGCACAGCAAGGCTGCTGTGTAATACGCACAGGCTGCAGTCCAAGCAGCTGGGATACGCTAGCCTGTGATGTCCAGCGGAGAGTTAACCACAGTGTAGCACACCGTAGCTGTTCTTTTCATTTTTTTACACATGAGTGGCTTCATGGCATTTATGTCGAAAGCAATGCCAGCACACAATGTCCAACTCAAGTATATAAGAGACTGTTCTTCTTCTTCTTCTTCTTCTTTTGGCTGCTCCCATTAGGTGTTGCCACCGTGGATCTTTGGTCCGCATATATGATTTGGCACCGAATGCCCTTCCTGACGCAACCCTCCCCAGCTTTATCCAGGCTTGGGTACTAGGAGTGCCCTGTCGTGTGTAACCCCAGTGGCTGGGGCTGGTTCCCTGGCCAGGAATCAATCCCGGGCCGCGGCAGCAGCACCGAGGCCTAACCACTAGTCCTGCAGGGTCCCAAGTATTTAAGGAACCTATTTGAGAGGAAGATTGTATGATCTATAATAGTGTGGTGTAATGTACAGCTTCTGGATGCATCCATCCCATTTCAACAGAACCGTTTTCAAAATTCCGCTAATGATTTTCAAGCAATACCACAGAAATGCAGGAAATTAATATTTCTCCGAAGATACCAGATGACTGAGAGTAACGTCATGTTTAATATGTTTAGCCACCAGACATAAGAGTCATTGGCTGACTGACTGACTGACAAAAACTATGGCTTAGGAATTATTATTTCTAAAATTTCTCAGTTATTTTGCATAAATAAATAAATAAATAAATAAATAAATAAATAAATAGAGCTGTTGCCTATATCAAGGGGATTATAGCCAGGAACCTTGCTCCACTGTAAGAAAAAACAACAACATTTTAATCATTTAAAATAATGATAACAGCACTAATTTGATTAAAATTGCAATTTAAGTGTGACTTGAATATTGTTACTGAGCGTTAGATTAAACTCATTCCATTCAAGCGACCTTGCTAATTAGGCTTATAACTATATAAAGAACATTTAAGGGATTGAACTCACAAGTTAGCATTTTCAGTAGATGGAAAAGGAGCACACAGAGGCTGCGTTTGCAAAAAATTCAAGAAGATTGTGTGAAGTTACGGTTCCCACGTGCACTTATCACGACATACCTTCATCTAGGCTGTACTCATGTCCTTGCAGCTACTGTGACAGTTTACATTCTGATATTTTGTATATTTATGTGTCTTTATTGTTTGAAACTACACGTTTTGAAACTTTTGCAATTGTTGCATTTTATGTAGTCCTTTGTACCATGTTCCTGCATTGTTGTTTTACACCACGGACCTGCAGAAACAACCGTTTCTTACTTTTTTTACATTTTACATTTTACATGGACACTTTATTAGTAAGTTTATGTAGGAAATCTGTTGCTATGCACATTTGTAAGCTTTCCTCTACCCCATCTATCTACAACTATAGGACCACCGCTGACCAGAGAGCAGGAGTTTGTGTCCACCTTGTGGGTGCATAGTTAGAGGCTAAAGCTTATCTTTTTCCACGTACACTGCATATTAATTGTCTTCTGGCATTTCATCAGTGCCGGTTCCTGACCACAGGACACTGCAGTCGCGGTAAAGACACCCAGCATGGATGCTGATACACTCCGACCTTATTGTGACACACCTACTAAGAAGACATTGCCATATCAGTGCCAGTGCTGTGCTGAAAATAAATCTTCCACCACCCACATAATATCTGGGCAGCAGTGGCCCTGTGGTGATGTCTTTGTGTTAATAGAGAGAGTGCTAACAAACTGTGTATGGCAACAGGTCTGCTGTATACCTACAAAATGGTCGTAACTAGCGATGAGGACACCGAGGTCTGGACCTCAGTAGTTGTAGGTTTTGGGGTTGTCAGTTTCAGTATGGAAACAGTGATGTCCTGATCATCCTGATCATCTTGATCATGTAGTGGCATATTGTAGTCTCCTGTGTGGAAAACCATGCGTTCCTAGACCCAATCAGCAATGACGATGTTTCTCACCTGACCTCGGAGCAGCTGAAGAGGATACTTTAGGTTTGCCCATAGACTTAATCGCTCATTACATTTCCAAACAACTTGTTGAGAGGTATGCAACACATATTATAGGCTGAAATCAGACATAGTAATGCTATAAATGTGAGAGTTTAAGAGAGTTTGTTAAATGCAAATTAATCATAATGCTGCAAGCTATATTAGTTTGCTAGTTGAAGTAACGTAAGCTGATGTAACCCGCATTAGCTGTCAACAGAGTGGCATTTTTATTGTATGATTTTTTCAGAAATTAACGAGAAGAAGCAAGAGAGAAAAGGAGGATGATAACACGCAAAGAAAAAGAGAGAGAGAACTGTAAAGCAAATTATTTAACTTGATAAAATTAAACAGAGAGCGACATGGTGAAGCAGCGTGTAGCTTTGCTGTCTCACAGCTCCACGGTCCCGGGTTCGATCATAACCTCGGGTCTACTATCTACTGTGCAGAGTTTCACATGTTTTCCATTTGCTTGTGTAGGTTTCCACAGGGTTCTCCGGTTTCCTTCCACTTCCCAAAAAACATACCAGTAGGTAGATTGGCTACTCTGAGTGTGAGTGAGTGTGTGAATGTGTGTACATGGTGCCTGGTGATGGACTGGCATCCCATTTAGGGTGCATTCTCACCCTGGGTTCACTGTTCCCGGGATAGGATCCTGATCCATCATGACCCTGACCAGGATAAAATGATCACTGAGGATGAATGGATGCATGGGAAATAAAAACTTGAGTTAGAGCACTTTATGAAAGAATGGAAAAGTACCTGATAAAGATGCCAGATTAGGAAGTACAGTAAGTTAGTAGGGGTTTGTATCTAGTGGCCACTAGGTGTATATGGTGTATATGGATGTGTCTGTTGGAATTTCCATTGCTTGTCTCCATTACTTCCTGTTCATTCTTAATGGATCGGGTTTACTCAGTTCAATCCTAGCTGTTATGTCACAAAAACACGGCGCGGAAAAGCCAAACACATTCTTGTGCATGAAGTCGGCATTCTCTACATTCCACCCGCACCTCAGGTGCCTTTGTCACCGTTGCCTAAGGGGCGGGGCTTCCTCACACAGCCACGCCCCCCTCCCTTCTCCGCTGCCTGACAGCGCGAGGCAAAAACGCCTAGAGGAGCGCGCGAGCCTGTCACTGCAATTTGACGGTGAAACATGAACCGAGCTCGGCGAGCCGAATTCAAACCCCTGACTTCTCCAGTCCGACATTAGCACTTTCATCTCGATTGCTTTGTTTTTTTTTTAAAAAAAAAAAGCTTTTTTTTTCTTTCTCGGAAGATCTGCTTTCTTGTAGGCTTTACCTCGCGTACCTGAGAGGCTGCCAGTCAGATCTCCTGCGCTGGATCACTCGTGCGACAAGATGTGTGTGGAAAGCGACGGATGCGAGCTGGAGGGCTGCGGCAGCGCGCCGGAGGTGCGCACGCTCTCGGGCAGCATGAGCGCCGCGCTCAAGGCGAACCCGGAGCTGCGCGCGTGCAAACCGGGCCAGAAATTCCGCGCCGCGCTGCTGCGATGCGGCTCTCCCGCAGCCGCCGCCGGGATCCTCAGCTTCGGCAACGTGCTCAATTACATGGACAGATACACGGTAGCCGGTAAGAAGCTGACGTCTTGACGTCTCCTTTGTGTGGATGTGTGTAGCGCACGGGAATGCACCAGGCTCTCCTTTCTTTTTTTTCTCTTATAAACTGTCTTACCATGAATTTGACATCTCCATAGACAAGGAAGTCACTTAAAAATATGCACTCAGTGTGTTAACAGTAGAAAACGTCATGCATTCTTGCTATTGATGACTTTTAGGTCTCTAGTGATGTAATCAACGCGGCCGGATATCAGTAACGACTTAAAAGACTCATCAGTGGCAGGATATTGACTTAAGTTTGCACAATGTCTGATCAATAAGCTGACTTCTGTGAATCTTTCATCAACCCAAAACAAATGCATTGGGACCGAAACTCAGGCTGGATGTGTCATGAGCAAGTAATGCCTAATTATTTTATAGAGAGAGAGAAAAGAGCATCAGTTATCAAGGCGATCAGGTAATTCTAGCCTATAATTAAAGATCCCTTGCGTCATCATAGAGGCATCTATATTTATTATTATAAGGAAGTTTTACTAAAACTTGTCTAGCTATCTAAACCCAGAGCTCAGGTGTCATACAAAGTACCAGTGAGCTGCTTTGCGTAAAATTATATAAAAGTTATAAAATAATTTATAGCTAGTTGTGCTTGCTGGCAATTTGTCAGCATAATATGTACATGAATTACTATCAAGATTGTCTATTGTTAATGAAAAAAAAGGGATGAAAAGAAGAAGAGGGAGGGAGGCACGGCGGCTTAGTGTTAAGATGTTTGCCTCCAGGGTTGGGGGTTCGAGTCCCGTCTCTGTCCTGGGTGCGCGGAGCTTACATGTTCTCCCCGTGCTTCTGGGGTTTCCTTTGGGTACTCCGGGTTCCTCCCCCAGTCCGAAGACATGCATTGGGATTTCCAAATTGTCTGTGGTGTGTGAGTGTGTGTGAGTGTATTGTGCCCTGCCATGGGTTGGCACCCTGCC
This sequence comes from Pangasianodon gigas, assembly GCA_022758105.1. Lineage (NCBI taxonomy): Eukaryota > Metazoa > Chordata > Actinopteri > Siluriformes > Pangasiidae > Pangasianodon > Pangasianodon gigas. The sequence continues at coordinate 8,058,503 of CM040480.1, forward strand.
TTGTGCCCCGAGTCCCCTGGGATGGGCTCCAGGCTCCCTCGCGACCCTGTGTAGGACAAGTGGTACAGAAAATGATGGATGGATGGATGGATGGATGGATGGATGAAAAGACAGATTGTGATCTGTTTCAGACATTTGTAGTGTTGGAAATGTATTCAGAATGGTGGTATTGATGAGAGATGGCTTAAAGTTGGTTCAAGCCAATTAAATATGGATGTTGAAGAAGCAGGCAACAGCGTTTCCATGGAAACTACTCCAAGAAGCTACTTTATGTCAACTGCGTAAACTAGAAGAAGACCCTGCTAATAAAGACTTATTCCGCTCATTTAACATGTGCATATTTAAGAATGATTTGATGGTGATCTTAGGTGGCGTGCCAGCTGGCTTTGGTCATTTTCATAAATAACTAATGGGCTAATTTCCAAGGAAATTAAAGGGGAAAAAATGATTTGGACCACAATTTATGAACACGTTTTAAACCTGAATTTGAGATGATATCTCAGCCCATATATCATATACTTCTTTCTTTCAATTTTCATTCATTACGGTTGAACTTAGTGGGAAAAATATAATTCCATCTTAAATGATAGCCTATTATTTGTCTTCTTCTTCTTAGCTATCCAGAAAAGCAAGTACGCTTATAATCTTCATGTAGATATAGATTTATATACTCAGTCAGCCCAGGACCTGCAGTATTCCTCCTCAAGGAGAACACCTATAGGTTCTCAGACTGGAGTTCAAGTCTCAAAAGTTTGCTTTATTCCGCCCTTAAGTGCAGTTTAATAAAAAGCTTTGATTCTGGATGTAAAAATTCATCCAGAAAACACATTTGAGAAGAAAACTGCTGTTCCTGTGCTCGCTGTCTCTGTTGTGGTCTCTCATTACTGTAGCAAAGTCAGTAACACGGACCACAGACTGATTAAGTCAAAGGAAGAAAGTGCAGACTCACTGATGTAAAACTTCTAAAATCAGCAGCAGTCATTGTTCTACAAGGAGCAAATTCAGACAGGCTGTGTCATTATGTGACAAAAAAATATATCTATTACACAGCAACAATTTATAATACACTCATTGTATTATAGGCCATAGATTACAGGTTTATGCACGTACAGCTGGACATGAATGGGCATTTAATGTTCATTATCCAACAGGACTGAGGATTGTGTTGTGTCTAATTTAAAATGAGGAAATGTTTCTATAAGTTGTGCTTGTAGGAGTACAGAAAGCAAAAGCTGTGAATGTACTGTAGTGCCCAAAGGACTAAACACACACTGTAAAATTCTATAGAAATCCTACGCAATTAATAAACACAGCCCTCATAGCCATCATCATCGTATCTACAACTCCTATGTGGTGAGAAACTACTGCAGGTATTGAATTAACGCCTGCAGTGGTCATGTGATTCCTGAGAACAAGAGTATATAAGATGTAATGAGGAAAAACTGCATCAGGAATTTTTTTTAAGCATATCTTATCTGAGCATCTCCAAAGGTTCTGCGAGTGTTGTGTCAGAAAGTCAGAAAACATTCGTAGATGATGAATGATGAATGTGGATGATGAATGTGAAGGAAAATCGTTATGTTGTCACTAGTGTAAACTTCATCCGTTTTGAACGCTGGGAGATTATTACTGACCAGTACGCTTTTTATTCAACAACTTATGGAAAGCTGGAGTTTGCGAAGAGAGATATGTAGAAAGAGAAAGAGAGAGAGAGAGAGAGAGAGATGTGCTGTATGTCGAGGACTGCAGTGAGATTGCAGCAGAAGAAGGTGTGTGAAGTGTGAAGTGTGTGTGCGCATGTGTGTATATCGTAGGCTGCAGCTGTGTATTGCACGGTGTGTCGAGCACTGGGGTTCTCCTCTACAACTCCCTGCCTGGCTCATGCATTATGCATGAGGAGAGTGTGTGTGGTTGTGTGTATACATGTGTGTGAAGGGCTGAGAAAGGAGAGGAGAGGGTTGACGCAGCCATCCTGCAGTGTTAAGCCTGACCACTCATGTGTGTGTGTATATGGCAGTGCGTGTGTGTTGGGGAGAGGAGGGAGTGGGGGTCACGGAAATCTCCTCCCCATCTCTGTTCAATCATTTCCACTGCAGTCATACTGCCAAGAGCGTCCATGTAATGAGACTCAAACGTGTGTGTGTGTGTGTGTGTGTGAGGGACAGATGCAGTTAGAAGACGGGCTTAGGGAAAATTTCGAGGTAATCCCTGACCTCATGCCTGAATCACTACATTGCCGGTAAAAAGGTGATTGATTACTCCGGAGAAATAGAGAGACGAGTTCACGCTGATGAGGTCATAAGTTTGGACGCACAGAAACACACAATGGAGTCTGCTGGTGGTCATGTAGAAGTCACCAATGCATTCAAAGCTTGTAAAGCTCATATTGGTTCAAGCTGTTATTCTGTCACACCACAGAAGAAAGCGTCCACGGAGGCAGGCCTTGCCGCAAAAATGCTGCATGAGCCTTTTACACTTTAACAAAGTCATACTGATTTTATTCCAGTATTAATTTTTTATGAGGCATTTCTTCTAAGATGAGGACGTTTTATGAGCTGTGACGATGCTGGGGAAAAAAAGCAATTAAACTGGATCGCACGGTGCTCCCTGCTCTGTGGATTTTGTCCCCCAAAAACAAATTTCCCATGTGTGTTAGTCAAAAAAGAACACAGAAATGCTCTTTTTTTGCTTTTTTGGCTCTTTAAACTTTGCGGTTTGGTGTCTGTGTTTAATTGGTACCTGCGAGGGATATGAGGTATACTGAGGTTCTAATTTGGCGCTTGACCACATGGTAAATATTCGTGGTGCAAAGGCTGTTTTTAGGAAGGAAACGGAAAATAAGTGTGTTGTGAACTGATTGCTGTGTGAGTGTGTGTGGAATATGAACTGAATAAATATGTGTGTATGTGTGTATATATATATATATGTATGCAGATGCAGATTTACACCACACTGCACCGTTTTTTTTTGTCTGCTTTATTTCCCTATTGGCCCGTTGCTCTGTCTCTGCAGTGTGACCTCCAGCATGCCAGATAAATCAAACTGATGAAGTGAAGGTTGGTGAACTGCTTAAAGTGATTACATTTGTGGTTTGGCTTCTGCAGTGCTGCATTCTGGGGGCTGGAAGGACTGTCTCAGGGCAGACATACAGTAGGCCCCCTGGTGTAGGCTCAGATTATCATCCAGATAATCTGGGATTAGAATTTGAAGGAAGTGGCCACTTAAAGTTATTTGATCTACGGACGCTCCCCTTCCCCATGTCAGCCAGTTCGTCTGCATCTTTGAAGAAAGCACTTGACCAGTGCGTAATGTTTTATAATCTGGATTAAAGGGTTTCTTGACCAGTGCGTAATGTTTTATAATCTGGATTAAAGGGTTTCTCACGGCATCTGTGATATGAGCGGGTGACTTAAATCCAGTAGCTGTAAGTCTATGCTGTAGGAAAACTGACACAGTGAAATATTTATTTGTTGTCCTGTATTCAAGATGATCCAGTTTAACTTGTCATCTCTAACAACACTGAGAGAAAATCCTCTATTACCACCCACACACACACACACACATACACCTACACTTGCACCCTGGCTGTCATCTCCAGCCCTGTTTCCTTCTGCCAAGACATGAGAAGGCGATAACGCCTATCAGCACATGCAAGGCGTGCAGCATTACGTCATGCTTCTCACTCCCGTGCCCCACCACACACACACACACACACACACACACACACACACACACACACACACACACACACTGCTTCATTTACAAATTTGCTCTTGCTTTTGTAACTCCTCTTATAATTGCATTCATTAGGATCTGAACCTGGATTTGTGCTAAATGTGGACAGGGTGGAGTGTATTAAAAAAAGAATTGTTGACGTTGAGAAAGAGAAAACACCTATCTACAGCCTGTCAGTGCCGTGTATTTTAAACACACCCACTACAAATTGCCAGCCTGCGTCTGTATTAAACTTTGAGGTTGGCTGCAGCCACTTCAGCCCTGACTGTCGCCTCTATCTTTTCCTTTCTTTCCTCTATTTACTACCCGCGTATTAAACAGGCTCCCAAACAACAACTCCTTAGATCCTTGGGGAAAAAAAGCCTTAGTAATTGGATTTTATGGGCTTGTCTAGCTTTTTCTGGAACCCTCTCAAAGAACAAATGGCTTCCACTTCTGCTAAAGTTTATTTCCATATGCCTGTACGCCGCTGTATGCCTTTTAAATCCAGTCTATATAGTAGGGTTGTGTTGTCGGTACGGCTAGGCCTAACATGATATATCCAGTACATATATTAAATTTAAATCTACCGATGCTGCATGTTTTTATTTGGGGAAAGTGTATTTGAGAGTGATATAATATCGTTAGAATGTGCATTGGTGTGGGAACGGCTAGGTAGGTGGCGAGCTTTGGTTTTAATCAGAGGTCTTCCTCCTGTCGCGATTTACAGAGATTTTCATCTCGTGTGTGTGTTTTTGTTGGGTCATATTTAGCTGATGGTGAAGCCTGCCGAATCATGAGCAGCTGGAAATAAGCTGTGCCTCTTCCTCCCTTTACGCTCTGTGGCTTTCTTGTGGTCGCCGTAAGCATTAGCCTGGCACGCTACTGCGTTTTCACTGACAACCAGGGCCTTCTCAGGAGGTCTGAAAGATGGAGAGAGAAATGCTATCTCAGTCATTTAAAACATCTTGAATGTGGGAAACATGTGTACAATCCACCCCCCCCCCCCAAAAATGAATCATTTTTCAACCTAATTTTAGACAATTGTACTAATTTAACCTAATCTGTGAAATAATGAAATTGTAATACTTCGCTGATGGGTAATTTTTGCCTTTTCAAGAACAGAAAATGCTGAATAGAAGCAAAATCACCAGCCAATGCATTTAGATCATTTAAAAATAGGTCCGGAAAAAGGTTGAATAACCTTGTAATTATTTCATAATATCTGACTAATTTTATCTAATTATCAACTTTTCTCAAGAAAATGCTATCTTAGCAAGTGAAAACATGTTGATTATAAGCAAATTGATCTATTATTCTTCATTAAGAGGAAACAATTATAAGACTGTTCAGCTGTTCAGCCTATTTCTAGACATTATTAATAATCCTGAGCTTGAAATTCTAGAAATCTTTTGCCAAAATAATAGAAATAATATGATTTCAAGGTTTTTTATTGTTTTATAAGATATAAAATGATTCAAGGTTTATATTCAATCTATATTTAATGTTTCTTCCTAATGATAATATATAATTTTTGCAGTGCATAATGATAAATATTAGAAAAATCAGCTAATATTTAAAATGTTTTCACATTGCCCTGAGAAATAGGGAGTGAAGAAAACAGGAAAAAAATTTTTTTAAACTTTTAAACAGTTGATCTTTTAACACTGGCCAAGTGAACAGCCTACATCCAGGCATTCAGCTCAATGTATACAGTATGTGTGTGCTAGTGTATAAATACACATACATGACACTCACTGACAGATATTCTAGCTTTTTCCATTGCAGTCTCACAAAGATACAGAAGTGTAAGCATTCAGTGACCCATCATCCTAAAATAAGCAGGCTGGTGGCTGCTGGAGGCTCACCGAATCCAGTGTGTGCTTTGTGTGCTGTGTTTTGATGGGCTCCTCTTTCACCAAGTCATGCTCTTTAAATGAAGCATTGCTGCTTCATTTCCTTCTATAGCAATAGCTGTTGAGGTTGTAATGACCCCGATGGTGCATTTGGGGGTCTGCTTTTAGCTCGATGCATGTCTGAACAGATACAGAGATTTTTATGTGTGTGTTAAAGTAAGTGTGTCTACTTGACAGGGTGAGGTGGCAGGTTTGATGGACAGATGAGAAACGGGGAGGAACTGGAGAGGGGCAGATAAGGTGACCCCTGAGGCGCACACACCTGCGTGAAAGGGTGTGTCAGAGAGGTTCTAGGTTCTATGGATCAGAGCTGTATGAGCTCAGAGATGACCTCTGACCCCAGAATGATGTGTTTAGTATGACCCAGGATCCAAACCATGTCAGGACTGGAAACTTATCTTATACTTGATCTACTCAATCAAGTAGCAAATCCGTGAAGCTCTTCAATACCATAACAGCATAATTACACAAAACTGAGTTCCAAGAATCCCCCTACATCGAAGCTGTCCATGTGCCTGATATATAATTGGATTAGATCCGCAGTAATATCAGGGTGGATGATGTGTTTGGACAGGATTTATGCCCTGTGTCATTTATATATGCCTTCCACACAATCCCATAAATATCATCTCTAAACAAGTAGACATTTGTGGACTAAAACCAGCAGAGTAAAGCTTTGACTTTAAAGTAGCCATTGGAGTCTTTCCAGTGGCTGCACTAATATTTACACTGACCTTTCCAGCATGGCAATGTTTGTCGAGTCTTTATAAAGGAAGAGATCGTGTCATCTTTGCCCCCTATTCACGAGTGGCTGAGTAAATAATCAACAGCAGCCGGGGATTATGTAGCCTGTTTATCTCCAGGCCGAGAGAGAGCTTAGCATCTGTTGTGTGGACGTGTTTATGTTTGTTAACACGTACATCTGTTCGTATGTGAATTTGCCTTTGTGTGCTTTTATGACTTCTGTTATAAAGTGTATTCACACTCATGTGTGTGTGACTGATTTCATTTGCCCTGAGTAGTAGTTATTGTAATAGCTTGATAGATGCAGTGCGTTAAAAGGCAGAAAGGGTGTCTCAGGGGTATGTTCTGAGAACTGTGGGTAAATTACAGCACTGACTCCCTGTCGCTTTTCTGATGAATTTGTTAAAGAAGAGGTCAAATGTCAGCCCTCTTACAATTGCTCCTCACTGGATAAAACTGTTTTCAATCAAAGAATGGAAATTGGCTTAGATTTTCTCAAAAAAAAAAAAAAAAACCCTGAAAATGTTAGAATTTTTAGATTCATCTGACATCTAATAAAAATATATATGTTGTATAATTAT
>CM040480.1:8065557-8198462 GCA_022758105.1 Pangasianodon gigas
AAGAGTAGCTATTCGTATTAATTATATAACATACTGTACATCCAATAAAACACAACATAAACTATATAAAACCTGAATTAAGCTTCAACTTATATAATTATAAAAGTATATATACAATTTTAAGTTAATATCTAAAACGCCCGTGTAATAATATATAATATTATGATATTTAATATACTATAAAGCTATGTAAAACTGAAATGAGATTAACATCATTTTCAGTTTAAAAATGACTAGCCGTTCTATTAAAAGGTACAGTGTGACCTTCTCAATTTGCAGAATTCTTCCTGCATGTGTTTAAGGGCGTGTATTTATGTAGAAGTGTCTCTTTTGGTTTCTGCGAATGCACACATCCTTGTCTGTGCGTGGGCGTGATAACATGTTATTAACGCTCGTTCCTCAGGTTTAAATTCCATTAGTGTTACCTCAGCACTGGTATCAGGGCAATGTTAACTCTAGAGACAGGTGTGCACTGGACAGACTGGCTTCCTGTGATTTTAGACCATTAATCCACCTGAGGCTGGACAGTCACGCCTTGGCTTCCTGTCCTGCTCAAATGATTTCAGCATTCCAATAATACTTCACCTCTACTTGGTATGTTCTGAAAGGAGATACACCTTAAATCCTGAAAAATATGCATGTACATACTGTGTGAACTCTGTATGTCCAAAAGTAATTCACTGGTGAATGAAATGAAACGTCTGCCGGTAAGCACACACTGGGTTTGGCTTCCGTGAAGGTGTGTGTGTGTTCATTCTCACAGCTGCGGAATGTAGCGGTGGCAATGTTCGGAATGTGCCGGACTGCTTGTTTTGCTTTCCCACACACAATTGTCTCTAATCGCTTTTCTCATCCCACCCATATCTATCACCTTAAAGGTTATTGAATCAAACCAACTTCACATAGCATATCGAAATATAAACACCTTGCCTTCTCCTATTATTTCACACACCCATTCCACTTCTTACTACACACTGTCATTCAACCATCTCATTTTTTTCTGCTGGTTTGCAGAGATGAAATATTGTAACAGATCGTTTCCCACATGCTAGCAGAGACTGGGCGAAGCTAAGACACGCTGTGTCTGCGGTGTGCATCCAGCAGCGGAGAATTAAATACCGCGCTGGAAAAGAAATGAGCTTAATCTCGATTTGATGAAAGAGAAATCGAGATAAATGGCAGAGCCAGAGTCAGGCCCTCTGAGAGCGCCGTGCGAAGGGATCGAAATAGCACTTTCCCCAGCGAGGAAACAGATTTAACAAGAACGGCGTGTGAGTTGGTGTTGACTGGGGTGAAATGGAGGTTTATGGCGCTACAGTCAATTACAGCTACCATAGTAGCCCTTGCGTACACTCCACATATGTTTCTAATTCAGATATGGATTTAGTCTCGGCATCTTGTCAAGCATATGTGAGCATACAAAACCGAGAAACCGCCAGCACTGCCGTCTGATACTTGCTTATATATTGGGTCTGATATACTGGGTGTATATATTGGGTCAGTTTTCACATTTCTCTCTCACAAATACTAATAAAATTGGTTCGATTTGGACGCAGTAGGATTCCACATTAGGATTAAACCATTGTGCTGATACCTTTTAGTGATGATAGTGACAAACCCACAGCCACAGTTTATGCAGCTAATAACAGTCTTACCCTTCTAAATATTGCAGCATTAAGGTGACCTATGTAGCTTAGGCTAGGGGCTGAGTTATTTCAACCATTCTCTGTCTTTAAGAAGTTTACTTCTATTCGAATACCAATGCATTATTCGGAAACAACAGATAAAGTGTTTTAAACAAATACAGATACAAAAAAGAAGCACACTATTTATTATTATTTATTTATTTTTCAAAAAGCTTGCCTGAAAGGGTCAAAGGGCATCCGGTTGAGAATGGGATCCCATGGGACGCAACCTCTGTGAGCATGTGTGGGTGTGATAACATGTTTTGTGTGGGTGTGTGGGTCTTCTCCCAAGAAAACGTAGGTGGATTGGCTATGCTAAATTGCCCCTAGGTGTAATGAGTCAGTAAATATGTGTGTACATGGTGCCCTGTGATGGATTGCCATCCCATTCAGGGTGTATTCCTGCCTCACACCCAGTGTTTAACATGAATGTGTGGTGCTGCATGATGATGCATGATCTTTAGTAACTGCCTAGTTAGGGTCACAGTGGTTTAAATTAGGATTAAATTAGTTTGTTTGTATTATGGAAGTAGAACCAACTAAATTTGTTAGAAACTACACCATGCAGGAACAAACAAAAACTGAAAACAGCCCTGTATGTGTCTCTAGTTGAGACCAATTATGAACTGGAGTGATGTAGCTGAGGTTGAGGAACTGTCAGAGCCAGAATTCACACATCATGCTGACAGTGCTGGCATTTCTACCTCTGAGTTTTTTCCCCCAGGGGTTTCCAGTGTTTCCAGGAGCATAATAGTAAGGTTCATATTTAGGCTGGTTTAGGCCACGCCCATTTTGGGTTTAACTCTGAATACAGATATTTGGAGCTCTAAGCAGATATAGTGTGCAATCTACATTGATTCATTTAGGTGTTTCATTACCACTCTTTATTGCCATACATAACAAATAAATGTAGAGTTGAAAATATGAAAATATTACTAAAATATTATTGTATAATATTACATATTAGCTTGAAGTGAGTCCCATCTGAAATTGGAAGCATCAGGTTAAAATAAATGTTTGTGCATGACAGAGAAGCACAAGCACTGCAGTGTCATATAAGCTAATCATTCTAATCATTCCCTTTTGTACATTTCCAGATGTAGTCAAACTGTGCGTGCTCTCCAGCACTAGGCCAATGTTTTTGCATACAGCTTTTGCATTTTAAGACTTTCACCCTTCAGAAAATGGGTGCTATTATTTGTGAAACAAAAGGGGCAGAAGAGCGTGTAGAGTAGGTAGCTTCACACACCAAAAAGTAGGAATCAAGTGCAGGAGAAAGCTCTAAGCAGGGAACTATGGTTAATTACATGATTAATGTAATTATGCTTAATTAGATTAACCATATGCATATGCATATGCTATATATACAGTATTTATAGAAGATTTGAGTGCAGGGGGTTGTTACAGGTTTCACAGTTATAGCTGAATTCAGTTTCTGTTTTATTTATATAGCGCTTTTAACAATAGACATTGTCACAAAGAGAAATCGGGATTTGCAGAAATCGGGATGTAGATATAGATCCCTAATGAGCAAGCCAGAGACGACAGTGGTGAGGAAAAACTCCCTGAGATGACATGAAGAAGAAGAGGACCCAGACTCAAAAGGGAACCCATCCCCTTCCGGGTGAAACTGGATAGTGGGATTATCATTATTATTACTTTTACAACTGTATACTCTAAAGCCAAACAGTACTAAGCATGTTGAAATGCTGTTCAGTATAAGTATATTGTGAATAAGAGTCCAGGACAGTGTTTATGATTACAGCAGCGGTTCTTAGGTGCAAATCCAGGGATCATCCAGGTTAGATGATCTAGTTCCTGTTCTGCTGTGACAGTATGTGATGCTGACACAGTCCTGATTTACCAACTTTATTTCTATTCCCAATTTAACAGACTATACAGTCTATGAAAAAAGTTTTCATAAGCGCGTGTGGCAGGAATGTTAGTTTAAAGATTATGACTCAATTCTGGAATAGAGAACTGAAATCGTAACTGATCCCAACCACACAGGTAACATTTTTTCATGCAGAAACAGTGATTATGCATCTCCTTCCTTCTTCCAGCGCTCCTCCGCTCTCTCTGGCCGCTCTGACAGGAGAGTAAAGGCTGCAGTTTGTTGATGCTAAATTGAGCTTGAAAAACCAGCCTTCAGGCTTTTCCAGCTTCGGTAGCACTGAAAAAATCAGACGTGTCCAATTTAGCTCTTCTCTTTTCTCTATTTCTTCACTTCTCTGTTTTGATTCTTTCTCGCTCTCCAATCTGTCTCTTGTAAATTCTGAGAACATCTCGACCTGCTGCTTGAAGCTGTATCGATCTTTCTAGTTGTTCTTCTCAGACACTAATAAATTAAACATCTGCGTAGCTGTATCTCACCCCATTAACAAAAGTCTGAAAACCTTGTCTAGTTGAAAAAACACTATTCGCAAAGCATTTGCTTTCAAAGCCTTTCATCATCCCTTATCAAAGAAACAAAACGTAAAGCCTGTGAAAAGTCTCTTTGTAATTCCACGACTGCTGCTACCTAAGCACGTTGTTTTAGACAATTCAGTTTACTGTCTCACATTCTCTGCCTCAAAGATGTTGGCTAATTAAAGCAAGCGTAGCAAGCGTCCTGCGCTGCACATGTAAATGCTAGTAATTAAGACATCTAATCAAGCAATTCAGTCCTTCATTCAGCGCTAATTATTCTCAGAACGGGGCTCTGCTGACCCTCTGGCCAAATCCCACCCACACCGCACACTGCTATTTAAAAACCGAGTTGTGTATCAGAGCAGGAAAGAAATAAAAGGCATAAAAATACCAGTGATTACACACAGTTGCACATTGTAATGTAATATTCAAAAAAATTAAAGTGGATCATGAGGATTATTAAAACTCCACTGTCAGGAATCCACACACAGGTGATCCACACAACAGGCTAACAACTAAACCAGTGTTAGTGTTAGCATCAGAGCAAATTGCTGGCTCGTGAGTGTTAGAGCTAACGGTTTGGAGTTCTTGCTAGTGTGAGGTCAATCAGATGCGTGTCAGGGTTAGCGCCAGTGCTAGCTGACACATGTTAATGCTGTGGTAATTGAACTGCTTGCATTATAACCAGTGTAGCATCTTAGCTGCTTGTGTGCCCTTAATGTGTCATCTCCTTATGCCAAAGTGGTCCGTCTCTCCAGCTTAATGAAACACTAGTACATTTTTATGGCAGGATGAGCTAAAAGCTGTCAAGAAGAGAGTTCTCTTTAAGTGATTAGACCCTCAGTGTAGCCTTTTCTTCTATTAGCGTATCTATCGTGACATTGTCTCGCTGTGTAAGGGTCAGTGGGTGAGTATGGAATACTTTTGCCATGCTTCACTCCATTTGCTGCATGGATATATGTCTGGCAAGTTAGCTCACAATTCTCGAGATTATACATTATTGATATGCTGTGCTGTATGTCTGCCTAGTATCTCTGGAAGACGCTCTCTCTTTCTCCCTCTCTTTTGCTTTTCGGTCATAAAATATTTACCAGTAGTCCGTTAGAACGGAAGGTACAGTATATCCTTTTGCTAGAAGAAGTCTAGGTTTGTGCTTTTGTTTTGGAAAAATTGACCAACATAATCATTGTTTCTGTGGCTACAAGTCCGCTATGTGTGGTTTTGTTATTTGTGTGTGAGGAGTGAATATTCATCTGGACTAATCATACCCACACTGGATGACACAAACACTTGTGGGGGATCAGAGCAAAAGCTCATCATATCCAAAATGGATGTAGGAAAAAAATTAAAATAACAACTACTAAGCCTGATGCATATATAGGCTATGACTGTATAGGGTACTCCAATGGAGGTCCACTAATGACTGCTAATTCTTCTCTAGTTATATTAGCATGTGTGTCTTTGTTGGTGTTGATTTTGTTTGCTGAATCTGCTCCCTCCTTCGCTGCTATTTCCTTTCGATATTGATGAAGGCTGCTTTAAGCTATGGTATAACTAGGCACCTAGGACTACAGTAGCTAGTGTTAAATGACATTTTCAGGAAACGCAGCTTTTTTAAATACTGTGTAACTACTGAGTGTACAACTGAGATTAAAAAGATTAAGATTTATTTCTTTCCTTGACAGTGTATTTTATTAGTGCACTAAATGCAAATTATGGGTGGCATATTGGTGTAGCGGGTGGGTGTGTATGCATGTGTGAATGTGTGTGTGCATGGTGCAAAGGACTGGTGTCCCATCCAGGGTGGTTCCCCGCCTTATGGCCAGTGTTCCTGGGATAGGCTTTGGATTCACTGTGACCCTGACCAGGATAAATTGGGCTTTGAAAATGAATGAATTAACTACATACTAGCAACCCCCTATAACAATGGTCATGCAATCTCAGATCAGCAATACACACTTCTGTCACACAGGAAAGATCCATGACCTCGTCATGCAAGATAAAAGCAGTAATAATGAACTCCTGGTGCTGAACAATATAGGAATTTCATAACACACCACATACATGCTCCTTCTCTACCACATGTACTGTTCTCACACATCTGCACCATGTTTGCACTGAGAGCGTGGGCGTTTATGGAGTGGAGTGGAAAAAGGGAAAAGCGTTCCCCCTTGTCTGCCTTGGGCACGTGGCCAGCACTAGGCGGGAGGAGGAAGGACCCGCCGGTCAGGAGCCCGCCGACCACAGTCGGGCATATTTGTGGCTAGCCCTTTCTCTGCTGCTGCACTCATTTATAGTGTGCTCACTGTAGAGGAGCTAGAAAGCTAGAAGACAGACCATGATTTGTGGGATGGGCTGTTCTCCCCTCCCTCCAAACACACTTAATTGCTTGCACACACACCACACACCACACACACACACACACACCACACACACACACACACGTTTCCCTAAGCTGTGGGTTTTATATTGATCCCCGTGACACATCAAGAGGGATTGCCCCATGCTCGAGTAGGAAGAGAACGAGGGATGGGAGAGGAGAGGAGAGGAGACGAGAGAAGAGGAGGATGAAGGGAGCAGCAGGATGTGTCTCTGTCAGCAGCAGAGCTGTGAGTCCATCGTTTCACAGCACAAAGAGGAACGGGTGAGAAAAAGCCTGAGCACACAACAGAGAGGAAACGTTTCCTTACCGCAGAGCATAGCGTTACATTTACACAGGATATGGAAACGTATGCTCGGCCAAGGAATTCTCATATGCAGTTTGACCTCACTATGCCTTCTCTTTCTGATTACTCTGAGCTTTGCTTATTTTCCTACACTCCCTTATCCTCTTCCACGATCCACGATTCGTCTCTCCTCCACCACAGTAAATAGGCCGATCAACTCTCTGCCCTATCCCTACCCTACTTCTCTAAAATAGCACGATGGGGGGGTGTGTGGGTTTCGCGGTTCTCTCAGGGGAGCGGCAAAATAGGTCTGTCCTACTCCTACAACGTACTTCTCCCTGTCTGACGACTGCTCGAGAGACACCAGGGTCTACATAGTGACGTGTCAGCCCTAAAATACCTAGCCTTGGGTGTGTGAATAAAACCCCCTTCTTTGTCAGGGAGTGCCGAAGAAGAGAACAGAGTAGCGGTTGTGTTTGCCCAGGCTGAACTGATGACTGTGTTTTGGTTTCGGCCCTGGAAAACAAATTGTCATGTCATTTTGGTCAAGACTCCTCAGTGGGGAAAGAATTCAGGCTTCCCGGTTACGAGACTGGTGATATTTCATAACAAAAAGCAAACCGAAAAAGTGCAAGCTATCCTCCCAGCTTCTTTTGCTCCCACTTGGCATAAACTCACAGTACAGTCTCACTTCAGGCTGCTTCATCTAAACAAGGCAGTTTTCAAACCAAATATATAATGAGAATAGGTTCAAGGATACATCAGCCAAGCATGCACAATTACCCCTGGTCCTAAACAAATATCAAATGTGTAATAGGTACATCAGTAGGCTAAAACTATATATAGCTTGGCCATGACCTTGAACAAATTCCTCTGAGGCCACCAAAAGCATGTCGTTTTACCCCCACCAACAGTGAAATGCACTCCTCACCAGTGTATTGACCTGTGGATGGCAGACGGACAATTCATGGATCCCCTGAGACAAGCCAATGTGGTGAAAGCATCAATAGCACCTTGTCATCCACATGCATAATGGCTTCATTTATACATAGCTCGAATGGATCTGTTACTTTATCCAAGAGAGCTGGACTGAAAATAGCTGACGCTCTTTTGCTGTCGCGCTTTGCTTTTAAACAATTTTTAAACACGACATTTGACCTAAACTGAAAAGCAAACATCCGAATTAATCTGTACAACTTCCTGCATAGTTGTCTTTTATCAGATGCTAAAAAAACAGACACGTAAATTAAGGTCAACTTACAGTATCAGCTGAAAAAACATAAATAATGAAAAAAGGTCTATTTTTCATAGACCGTAGACATATCAGATGCATCATTCAGACTTCGTCAAAGCATAATCTATGCTGAAATGATGAACATCCTGCTATAACTTCTGGAAATAACCCAGCGTATTGCTAGCAATGTTCTGCATTTGAGTATGAAATCACACGGCATGATGGAGTGGCAGAAACAGGCAGGACAGCATTCTTTCACCTGAGTAAGTATGTGTTGCGGTATCTGCGTTCTGCCACAGCAATTCCAAAAAAGCCTTCTGGCTCTGTGATACAACCACCTGCAAACAACACTTGTTCAGAAGCACATAAAGCTGTGTGGGCAATTACACCTATCACATGTAGCAATAAATAACTGTCATGACCATATAGTACAGAAAAAGCTGTGTTTTAGTTATACAATTTTTTTTGCACAATCCTCTCTGCCTTCCTGTATCTGACTTCACTGATCATAGGTCAACCCTGACCTCTCCTTGTCCGCATGTCCGGACTTTGTTACTATGGCAACAGAGGTGGGTAGCAGAAGGTCGATGATGCCAGTTTGGCCATTTGGGCCATTTGCATGCCGCTGTTATTGCCCACACATGGCTAGTCCTGCCAGGCAAGTGATAGGAGCACTGACCTCCATAAAGAAATGATGCAATGTGCAGTCACAGTTGTTGTCCTCCATTTCAGCCAGGCTGAAGATTTTAGACTGCTGTTTTCCAGTTCATGAAAGTTTTTGCTCTAAACGGTTGGGTGCCACGGTCCTGGTAGATGATTCAGGTTGCTGTTGCATCAAAGGTTGCCGACTGGAAACAGGAAGATGTTACCAAAAGATAAGAGGGATTAGGACAAGCGCAAATAATTGGTATACAACATATTTCTGTATATACTACTGATGTATAGAAAATAGAAAATATTGTGCGCAGGTACAAACAAAAATAATTGTGTGAGCAGGATTAAACAAACAGTCTCTAGTTGAGACCAATGATGAAGTCGAGTGACGTAGCACATACCAAGAATTCACATACCATACAGACAGTGTTGTCATTTCTTCCTTTCGGGTTTTTTCCAGTGTGTTGTCCCTTGTTTCCAGAGGCAAAGAGCTTTCTTCTTAAGGCCATGCCCACATCAGATTTAAATCCAAATACAGATAGAAATATTCGTAGCGCTAGACAGATACAATTACGCTACACCCCTAGTGTACACCTAATATGGCAGATTCCTGAATGATTCAGAGCAGCCTTGCACTAACACTGACACCTTCTACCTGCCAATTCAAATCAAACCAAGTTGTGAATAAATCATTCCAAATCTCTTCGCTGTATGGTTTTCTTTGAAGAAAGTAAAAGTCCTGTCATAAGCACCTTTCTTTCAAGTCACACTAAGGAAAAACTTGAATTGCTTCAGCTGGTTTATCCGGTATTTTATAACGCTCTATACAAAATACTGCTGGGCATGGCGGGTACAGTGCAGTTTTGGCGGGCAATCTGGCACCATCTGGCACAGGGATCCCCTTCCTGGTGGGGGATTTGAGAGCGAGACCGAGCAGAGGTGGGTGACTGGCTAATTACAGCAATACCTGCCTCAGACAAGAAACAGAAGGACAGGGACCGTGTCTGAACAGTGTTATCCAGACCCTAGCTGCCAGCAATTGTTATTTTAGCTCAGAAATCAGTTTCCAAGAACTTCGTTTTCCCCACAGACATGTCATGCTTCTGTACCGGGTATTTGGTGTTGATTGCTGGGTTCAGGTGTCTTGGGAGCTGCAAAGATGAGACCCATTAGGGGGGTGAGAACAGGTTTGGGAAGCACTGCTATAGCTTATAGCTGGAGGAAATACTCAAGGGAAAGTAGTGCTCAAGAACCCAAAGACGTATGCCTTTATAGGGACGTTGGATAGCAGAATGAACAGAAGTTCTTTACATTGCATATGCTGCAACTTGGAAAATTTCTTTAGAACGGATCATTTTTCTTTAAAACGCATCTCATTTACGCAGATTATGCAGAAAATTAAAAAAAATGCTGCAATCCCCTCTTAATATCACAAGCCGATAGCTGCATGAGTAGATATTATGGAGTGATTACAAATTTATTTATATAAGATAACGTATTTTTATAAGATAACGCTTCATTTCTGGCATTAATTCAGGTCTCAGATCCAAACAAACATGACTCTTTCTCAGAAACAAAGTATCTACCTTAACGATGCGACCGTTAGAAAGAGAATCCTGATTGGCTATGTCAGAATGTGAGCAGGTGGCTGCGTCTCGCGCGACAGGAATGTTGCATCTTGCGAGAGCGAGTTCACACCTGCCCATGCCTTTTTGTCTGGTGACAAACCAAAATGATGGCAAAGCTCAGGAAATGTAGTAATATGAAGCAGGCCAAGTATAATAATACAGTAAATCAGTAAATAAATAATAAATAGGATGCAGTACAAGAAAACATTCACGATGAAGTACAGTATAAGTAAGGCAGCCTGTGCGCAACCTTCTTGCCTTCTTGTTTGTTTATTGAAACAAAAGTAACTTTCAGGTAGCTTGTCCTTGTGGCGTTATGCACATAGTGTCTAAATTATGCAAATTCAATTACTTAATTATACAGCAAAATCCCTAGTGTTGAATTAACACCATTAGAGTTTCTACAAGTCCAGCTAGACACCAAATAAGTACTCTAAACACCGTGGGTGTTAATTCGTTTCAACACTAGGGATGACTTGGCTGAGGTATACTGCGGAGCTAATGATGCAATCGCACCTTTTTTTTCTTGCTTAAATTGTTTTTGTTTTTTCAGGGAAAAAAATCCCACTAAGCTATAAATAGCCCGTTAATACATTTGAACAAAACGGGTAGTAACGTTGTAATGAAAAGATCGAATACTTAGCCTGTGTGACACAAATAGACATCATACACCATGGTGGTAAGGTCTTCAGGAGCATATGTAACAAATCAGGATTTCTCACTTAGCTGATTAGGTAAAGCCACAGTGCGCTTTTCGGAAATCTACCCACCTGCACCTGCAGGGTTTAGTTCCAACCCTAATCCTATACACCTGATCCTGCTACCTGAAGTGTAGCTTAAGCACTTAAGGACATTTGAATAGAACTACAGTCAGTCATGGAATAGTATATTAGTGCAATAGTGACACAACATTGACACACAGCAGCTGGACTAATATTCAGATGTTTCGAAATGCTTTATTTGGCTGGACAAAACCTAATGCTTCCTTAAATCAACTTTTCTGACAAGAAGATTACTTAGAATTTGCTATTTTGTTCACTGAGAATAGAGAAGTGAGGGGCGTGATGTAAGAATGATTAATGGCTTTATATTGCCAGAGTGAAATTGAGCTGGAGAATGTGTGCTTTCAGTGTTACTTGTTAATAAGCTAGAGGCAAAGACCTAAAAATGACATCATAAGGGTTGATGAAACTCCATAAAACAGTATTTTTAATATATTAGAAAAATCATAGTGGTCGATATTGCCCAAACAGAATTGTACGCTATTTAAGGGGCCTTATGGTACTCTGTGAATACAACTAACAGTTTTACTGACAGATGTTAGGACACTAGTACTGATTCTCTCTCTCTCTTTCTCTCTCTCTCTCTCTCTCTCTCTCTCTCAGGTGTGCTGCTCGACATTCAGCGCCACTTTAAAGTAACTGATAGCGGAGCTGGCTTGCTACAAACAGGTAAGTCTCTCCAAATCCCATAATTACACTGTGCTGCAACCAACCACTAAGCATGAAACATACCCCACACACCCACCGACCCACACACACACACACACACACACAACCACACATACAACCACACACCCCCTATACATGCTGAAACAGTCTTCTCATGTGTGAAGGGACCTATTACCAGAAGCCACTGAGCTACTTAAATCCACACTGAATGGCACAACAAAAGGATAAAAGAGCAACTAAAAGGTCTGCCACCTCTCCTAAAGGTTCTCTTTTCCTCCATCCACCTCCTCCTCTCTCTAAGTCTGGGTAATTGTCTGAATTAAAGCTTATGTTTCGGTATAACAGGAGGCTTGTGATGTGGACTAAACAACACCGACCCTGAATAGTGATCCTGCGCTATAGCTCAATGTGACACATTCAGTCCAAGAAAGCATATAGTATATCAGAAGTCTGCTGAACGTTATTTAAAGGAACATTGTGAACAGGACAAGTAATCATGGAGTGCTGTGATTTCTGAGCTTCCGAATTCACTGTGTGCTTCCTGTCGCTGGTTTATACTGGAGCGCAGTGTGTACTTGCGAAGTCAGTGATGCATTTACATTTTTTTTCTATTTGGTCATTTTTTTTAAAGCGGGGATTCAGTGGCAGATCCAACAATACAGCAATTTTTCACAGTAACAAAAATATTAAAGAGAAAGTAAAAGAAAACACAAAGCAAAGAGATGGTTATCTGCTGCTGATATCAACAGCGCCATGAAGATAAGTCCAACTGTAAAAATACCTTACGTCAGAACAAAAAAATGAAAGACACAGTAACTTTTATTATTGTTTGTTCGTGGGATGGTACGACTTTAAGACCTTTGAAAAGTACAACCACCATTAGAAGGACATGTTGATGGAGTTGTATAGAGTTTAGCTGTCTTCATATACAGCCATTTTAGTAAGAGTTGGGGTTTCAGTTGGGGTTGAGTTAGTAGCGGTAATTTGCAGGTCAGTAGAGACTCAGCCCAATGGGTGTGTTAAGTCCAGACAATGGGTGTTGTATTAGGCAGGGGGAGCAGGTATTTCTGCTGTGCTGGTATAGACAGGGCTATTCTGAGGGTTTGGGTAGGGCTTCCTGACCCAGGCCTCCTCAATTAGGCTTTTGTAAGAGAGAGCTGTTATGTGGAAGTCCCATTGGATGCTGGGAGTCAACTTCATTTGGTGACCTTGGCAAACATAGATGCATACGTACACAGGTTTTCAAGAACACACACGCACACACACACACAAATACACACATAATGCCTCATAGTGCCAAGGGAAATCCGGGTCGAATCGAATTTAGATGGTGTTTGTCTATTAGTTTTGTTCATTTATTCTGAAGATATTAAAATTTCTGGCCCACTGGGGCTTGGAAGATATTTCCTCATAAAAATAGCTTTTTGTTGCTAAAAGTTGCTAAATGTTTTCATTAAAAAAGTCTCTCTGTACCTAGGTGTGGACTTTATCTCTCTTATTTGCTTATTTTAGCTGTCTCCTTTAAAACAACTGAATTTATTGAACACTGAGCTGACAAGATGGACAGTTTCAAGTTTTGAGACTGTGCTCATTTTTTCGCTTTTAAAAAGAGGACGATTACAGTGGAGTGACAGAGAGAACAGGAAAGAGAGAGAGAAATAACTATTACTTTTGACCGGACGATTGCTTGGAGACGCTGGCGATTAGCTCAGTCCCAGCAGGGAGTGCACGCTGTTGGTTCATTGTCAGCAGGGGGGCGGAGCTACTGGCTCCACACAGCACAGCAGGGATTAGTTGGAAGCCAGTATGACATTTGTTTGGAAGCTTCTTCTGCTGTTGGGAGGCGAAAATTGCCCAATATGTCTTAAACAAACACTGCATAATAATAATAAAAAAAAAAAAAACTGTACAAATGACATAAAATGCAGGAATCCGATAAAAACTAGGTTACAACTAGGTAGGCATCATACAGTCCAGCCACATTTATAAATTAGCTATACTCTGAACTCCTCATTTTGACCAAATTTATACATAGCATCATATGAACCCTTTTTGGTGGAGATAATTCTGTTCACCAAACTATTGTTACATTTACGTTTAAAGAAATATATCGGACCACACTGTCTTCTCTGATCTTATGTGTTCGTATTTTTGTTTGTAGATTGCTAGACATCATTCTATGGTAAAAGTTAACAAAGTAATACTAGCGAACAGATTTTCTATTTACCTTTTGTGGCTAATTTGTTACCAGCTAACTTCCTACTTAGTTAGCAAACAGTAATCTAGCTGTGATCAGCTAGTTTGGATTCTGTCATCAAGTAAGCCTACAAGTTAGCAAGCACTAGTGAATAACCCAATGTCACATGCTCAAATTTATGATGGGAGATGGTGCTAAAGGGCATTGTGAGTACTAAGGTTCATTTTTCACTCAACAGCGACCTGTGAATGCTGCTATTAACGCAACACAAAGTGAGCACTGATGTATAATAATGAAGAACGCACAATCAGAGAAACACTAACGCAGGCTAATTCAGCTGAGTGTGTGAGTACACTACACACAGCAAAATTTTCCAGTGTTAAATTAACACCTACAAGTCTAGACAATATAAATGAGCACTGGAAGAGGATTTTGCTGTATACAGTGGGGTATAATGTAGAGTGAATGGAGAATGTGCATGTGTGTGTGTGTGTGTGTGTGTGTGTATTTAGATCTGGCTCAGTGTGGGCTCTGATCCCACTGACCTCAGTCTCACACACTGCTGCAGAATTTCATATGCTTCAGCCACTGGCCGCATGTGCGTGTAGAGTAGAGCGTGGGTGTGTGGGGTCACCTGGGAACATCTGAGACGTGTGTGAGTGTGGGTGAGTGAGTGGGAATACTGGCGTGCCTTTTACTCTAGTGTAACATAAAAGTCTGGGAGAAGTCACGGATAAACCTCTTTTCTCCTTTACACTTAGAGTAATGGAAAAATAAAATAAAAAAAAGCGCCTGGATGACATTTTTTTCTCTTTCCTTTATATCAAGAGAAAAATGCAATACTACAACATATTAAGGCTTATTTGAAAGAATGATCCTAATTATATTTTTTTATTGTGACACAAATGTGTTTAGTTGTGTAGTTATTAGCTAATGTGGTTTACTGCAGGAGCAAAACATGAGTTATGGAAACCCAAACGATATACCAAACTGGACATAAAGATATTAAATAAAGATATTAATTAGAGCCCAGTTCACACAGATAGGTTTTTTTTTTTTCATGAATTTCTCGATTGCAATCTATCTAAGTTATAGCTAGCTAATTAACATTCTGTTCCCACACTACTCAGTGACCTGTTGTCTCGCATGTTATTTTTGACTTGCTTGGCGAAGCAAAACTGTCAGCTGAATGGTCTTTCTAACACATCTGGTCCTGACTTGGACTCCACAGCTGAGATGATCTAAAACTGCCTCTGTTTTGGCCTCACCAAGATAGCAAAGTACAGACTTCCCATAAAGCATAGAAAGCTTTCCAAATAGCTCCCAAGTACATTCCACTTTAAGCCTGTGAAGCTTATAGTGAAGCAATAACGGAAAAGGCACAATATTTGAAATGTTGAATGCTGACCTCTCTTCTCGATTCTCTAATATCTATTATGACAGTTTGTTTTCAGTTTTCACAATGGGCCCTTATAGTGTAATATTAGCAAATGAACGCCTGTGGCTAGACTAGAGTATCTGGTGTCTATCAGCCATGAGGTCATACAATAAATAATGACATGCATATGCCTGACCTCAGCAAAAGGCACCCTGAGAAACAACACCTGAATGTGAATGATCCGATATAGTAAGTGCTCAACTATCTCCATTTACGACAGTTAAACTTAAACTTAAAATGGCAAAACTGGACAGAGCATTTGACATGAGTCTGGTTTTCAACTGGGGGATAGACAGACCTACAGACCTCGTGAAACTTCATCCGCGCCAAACGGGCTCTCCTGATCTGTACGGTATGTGCTCTAGGCTGTAGCATTCACACCTGTCAGCCATCTTTTCAGTATCCACAATGATGAGCATTCCATGAGTCTTTTCTTGTCACTATGCTGAAAATTGTCATTCTCATCACACCCTGGGAAGCCTGTTAGACTGAGTTAAGATCAGTGGTTCCTTTTTCAACACCTAACCTTAACCATTAGGAGGTAAACTACAATGAGTTTGAAAAGGCCACGTTTCTGCTGTTCTGACATCGGCGCTGTAATGAATGGGAGGTATCAGGGTCTCTTAAGAAAACAGATCTAACAAGCTGCTAGCCAGGATACCCGCAAGGCATTTTAATTAATTGAAAGGTGAAGGGAGGAGGGGAGAGGGAAGAATGGGGAGGCAGAATGGGGAAAATGGAGAGGGCTGACTTTGGATGAAGTTACTGTCCTGAAGCAATGTCAAAACTTTCCTTTTGTTTGATGAGAGACAGGGGTATTTGAGAAGAGGGCAGCTTCAAACTAGAGTAGACGCTTCTTTACATCAGTGGGATTTCCAGTTTAGAGTCGTTTGAAACAAACTGCAAGGAGGAGAGAAATTAAGGAAAGAACTAGCTTTTTTGAGAAAAAAATTTGCAAGCTAAATTCAACAGAAATTGTGATGATTGTTGGTTCTGGTGTGAATAAATTTAATAAACAAAACCTCACATTTAGTCTTTTGAAATTTGCATTATTGACCAGTAGCATTATTGCTGTGACCATACACACGTATGAAATTGTGGTTCATCACATTGCAGCGCAGTGTGAGATCCAAAAAGGTGAAATGCTAAATCGGGGACTATTTTTCACCACCAATTTTGCCGAGTTCAAACTGTGTAGCTGCGAGTTTGGACTCGATACTTGTGAGTAAACTTTAACTGTAGGAGGTCTGACTGCTTATAGAAAGGTTGCAATTCTTCTACAAATGAAGGTTACCTGCTTAGCCTGCATTGATCTCAGAGTTCAAAGGTCATGGCCTGAAATTAAAGGAGGCAGGTGTTGTCTGCTTGTGCTGTGTGTGTCCGGAGCCACTGCGGCCTGAACATGTTCAGTTCTGAGCACAACGCAGGTCTTAGTCTGCTCTATCGTCTGCACCTCACCCCGTCTAGCCGATGCGTCTGGCACACACACGTCTGATTTAGGTACAGTGACCGGAGTGTGTGCTGTCAGACGGGACTGTGTTGGGTGTGAGTGAATGATTGTAGCACAGGTGGATTGTTTCACTCCCCCTAAGGATAGTGGGCTATACCAAATGCTGCTTATGAAATGAATCTGATATTCTAAGGAGATCATTGACACGTTTTGGAAGAGAGTTTTGGCATATTGAGGGAGTTGGACAATCTTTCCACAAGAAGATACAAGAAGTGTGGAATCTTCACACACACACAGCCAGCTTGTGCTACTGTAGGTCTACTGTATGTTTGCCTAGTCACACATTCCTCATTCTCAGTTTTCATTTTAATGGAAGCTGTTTCACTTCTTGATTTCTTTGGCTGTGACTGAGGAACTGTCTGTGTATTATCAGCTGTGCTGTCCTTTCACACACAGACCACAGCTGCTTCTCTCCCTCTCTCCCTCTCTTTTTTCCTCCCTCTCTTTCTTTCAGACCTCTGTGTTCGTGTAATTAGGTGCCTGACATGACACGGTATCGTCTCTGCTTGGCAGCTGTTGCAGTTCCACTGTCAGTTTGATAGGCACCCTGTAGTAAAAAAAAAAAAAAAAAAAAGCAGAGCGAGTGCAAGAAATAGGGAGGGGAGACAGGACAGTGATTGAGAGAGAAAAAAAATTGATTGAGAGATTTAGGGAATGAGCAAAATAGAGACAAGCAGCTGCTCGCAAGCCCACTTAGTGAGACAGCGAGATCTAATGATGCGTGGCCGTATCGATTCTTTATCCTGCTCGGATTTGGGGAACAAGCAGACGCTGGAGCTTGTCTTCATCTTCAGTGCCATGGATAACCAATCAGGTTACAATGTATTCAGTGACGCAAATAGACCAGGTCTCAAAGGGGTTATGCTTTTTTGAATCACCCTTAAGGACACGAGTGATGTTCTGCTCAATGGATGTAGTTTCTAACCATTCACTGCTAATCTGGTAAGATTTTATGTAGCATCACTGTATTCTCCATTTGCCCCAATCTATAGGAAAGGGGAATTCTCATTATAGCATTAGATTTATAGCATCAGTTTAGATTTTGACACACACACCACCTTCAGTAATGTTGCTTTGCTAAGGTAGCCATCATTGATTGACATGTGCATCAACAAATAATAAAAGTCTGGCCTACGCCCCAACACACATGGTTCACACCCATGTATGGTATGCTTACTCCATCATCAAGGACAGGGGAGAGAGCAAAGCAGGGAGTGGCCGCATTGGTGGCACAGGATGCCAGCTTTCTCTCTTGTAACAAGCCTTGCCATCCAATTTCAGACCTCCAACTCCACATACCATAATACTATAATGGAAATAATTATACGCTCTGTGGCAAAGAAAATGGGCCAGGGTTATTATTACAAATCTGTCTGCAAGTCTGCAAAGGAAGAACTATTCAGCATTAACTTACGTTGCATGTTGCTTCAGTCTATACAAAATTTTTTTTATTCATTTCTAAATTAAAATGACTACATTTCAAGCACTTTTTTGCTCTGCCCCACATTGTACGTTACTATATTTGTATATTTGTGGTGCCACCCCTTAACATGTTCCTGCACCTCCATTTTGTCACCTCATATCTAAAAACCTGGAACCCCACAGGAGAGAAGTGTACACACACTTTTGCTAGAGCCTGATGGTTTTAAGTCTATAAGTTCAAACCACTTTAGGTCGGAAACTGCCACACACACACACACACACACACACACACACACACAAACTGTCGCGCTCTGTTATTTGAGCATTGGTCTATCATTAGATATATAGCTCCTGTACTTATAACAGAAAAGGAAAGCTCCGCACCCTGTTTGAAAAAAAAAAAAATGTAAAAAAACCAATCCGAATATACCATGCTCCACAATCCTGCCTACCATAAAATACCAGAACAGTCCCTGGGATTGGAAACAACTTGGCCACTGCATTTTGGTTTGTCAAAAAATGCAACATATTCTTGAGGGAGCAAATATAGTCAGCATACCGCATAATATACAGTATTTTCCATTTCTGTCTCCAAATGGAAGACCACTGTGAGATGTTAATGACTAGATTTGATTTCCCAGCAGCCAAATGCATATACATCATTGATCTGAGGGTTTTGTGAATAAACTTGAATTGTTGCAAAATTTGCATTGAAATGTTTATGCAGCTCATTCATGCAAAGTCGACTCGGTTCACCAAACACCCCTCAGCTGTGAAGTGTTGAATTAGGATTTGCTTTCATCAGCTGCCGTTTCTTCATCTCTCTCTCTCTCACACACACACGCACACACAGAAAGCGCCAGCTCCACATATGCGTGTTCTGCAATCACACAGGCTAACCCCGAAAACTTGGCAGCTTCTAGTCTGGGTGTTTTCTGAGAGCGGCTTTCAACCGCTCACATTCCAACAAGTCCAAAAAAAATGCCTGGTAGGACTTGGGGAAGTCCTGCTCCGCAAAAGACATTCATCAAATGATGGACATGGCCGTGGGAAGCCTAGACACACATATGCTTGTAAACTGAGAGTACTGAAGTCTGGAAGTGTGTTGAAATGGTTTTAAGACAGTGACTGGATGGAATGTGAAGGGTGTCTGCTGCTGATGTGTGTGTTTGTGTGAAGCGCTGTGTAGGGAGCAGAGCAGTTAGGTGTGATACTCCAGAGCAAAGGATCGAATCTCGCAAAGTTCAGCTGCTTAGACATGTTTGTCAAAGAAATATGACAACAGCCTCTTAATCTCTGTCACCTCCTTTTTTTCAGTACACTTTGTTTGAGTGTCTTTATTAAGAGCCTGAGAAGGTCCAAAATAAGCACCATTTCTTGTAGCACACATCCGTTTTACTACTGTAGAACTTTTAAACGACAGCATGAATAAAACATAATGGGGTGTGCTGTCATAGGAAAATAATCAAAGACGAGGTGGTGTGATGCAGCCTGATGCAAAGTGGAGTTACTGGTAACACCGCAAAGTTGATTTTTTTCAAATCCTAAAGTGTTTTACTCCACTTATACCACAGCAATCTGTTAACGAATAACACAGCGTACCTTTTATCCTTTTATAGTTACATTTAATGTTATGGAACAATTTTCGTTCGTTATCTCTTATGCTATACGAGCTATAAACAGTCGTTCCCCTACCAAGCTCTTCTGAAGTTATCAAGCCATCAAATGCCATCAAATGTCATCTTACTGAGAAATCACAAAGCCGTCAATCTTGCAAGAAAATGTAAAGTTACAGCTTTAGCTCTGACTGTTTGAAAGCACTGATACTGGAGACTCCTTCCAAAATGCTTCTCACAGAAAATTTTACAATATATTGTGCAGCATTGTGAAGCATGGTATATTCAGATTGGGTTTTATATATTGTCCTCCATGTCCTTGTGTAAATTGTTACTACTTGTGTAAGTTGTGATATTGTATTAGAATGAGTGCACCTCCTGACACCATCTGACCAATCAGATTTGAGAATTCAGCAACGCTTTGGTATTAAAATACATATCATTCTTTTATACAGAGCCTAAATAGAAACCATCTGGAAGTTCTGTCTGTGTAACTGCTGGAGGATTTGTGGCCCAGAACTGCCAAATTTACTGCAGTAATACTCAGAAGTGATGTTCTGGCAGAGCAAAGCGAATCATACACTCCCATTTCTCAGCCCGAAGGGAAACACTTAAACATTTTTATACTTATATTAACCGCACTGTGAATGTTAATTCTTCAACATGTTTCCAGATCAACATCTCTCAACGCTCTCAAGCAATCATCACCGTCTGATGTCATCAGTGTGCGCCTGATTGATATGAGCCCAGAGATTCTGTTAAAGATCCATCCATAATGCAATCACACAGACTGTATTACACACACTTAAAGATCACTGTGACTTAATCCCGAATCTCCTCCCACCACCACACGCATTCACTGCAACCTCTCCATCCCTCCTGCTTATGAAAAATTGTGAATGTGTCAGGGCAGTATGAGTGCTCGCGGCAATTTAGAGCACGGAGAGGCTGATACGCTCAAGTGCTAAATCACTCTAGTCCTCTTATCTCACCCTCTGAACTCTGAATAGAGCTTGACACAGACACTGGCAACACTGTAATAACTAAACTCATCTGTGATATGATAGTATGTCATTCTTAGTATGGGTTCTGTTTCAGATTAGTCTCATATGTGTTCAAAGGATCTTGCCCACACACATACACACTCACACACACATAAGGGAGCTACTGCCAATGAGAGGAGATTTGTCATTAGCTGAAGGAGATGGAAGAATGGGCAGTTTAAAAGCTCCAAAACATGGACTCCATGGCTCACGCAGAAATTTCTCAGTAGCCTAGATCATTTTTCATGTAGAAGAAGAACGAGGAGTCAAAATGTGGTTGGACCAGTGGGCCATATCCAATTTCCACAGTTATGCAAACTTTCCTTTCTGCCTTCTTTTGTAGTAAATGACAGATGACTTTAACATTTACTAGAGACGATCAACAACACAGGGCAGACATGTTGGTTCAACAACCCGAGAAAGACAATAACCGCTACTCCTAGTTCACTTTTGCAAAACAGAAGTTTTCATTTGGCGTGTATGGTTAAACATAATGCTCTTCACAGTGTTGTGACACAGATCTATGCTGTAACTAAAGCACAAGCTGCTCATTCTGAATTCCACCACCTGCCACACTGCACACATAAGAGGCGATCTGATTAACGGTAGATTTTTACGAAGTGGAATAATCAGTGTGTATGCATGACAAGAAAACTATGTGCTGCTCAAAGCTGTTGTAACTCAAATGTAACTCTCCTGCTCGCACAACACGCATTCACCTTGTATTCAAATATATATAGAGAAAATAAACGTGGTATATATTGAATATAAATAATATTTATACTTACAATGTGAAGAGAGAACGCTGTATCTCATAGCTGAAACATTCTTCACTGAGTTTTTGTCAAAGACGCAAACATGACGTGCTACGTTAAAAAAATATCAGGGGAGGATAAGCATTATAGCTACGCAGTCGTCCCTTCCCTGGGAATTCATATACTCGTTTGTTATTCTGTATTAATGCACTTCACTAGATAACTAGCACTCTATATGTTAGCTACCATTATTTAATCTAGTCAGTGAGGTTTCCAGGACATGGGACTTGGGAGCACATTGGAGCTTCGACTTGCCCAGTTGATTAGCTAATACATTTATGATTTGCCAACAAAATACTGATTCAGTAGCTTTTTATACTCATCCATGGTGACATCTCTGTGATCTCCAGCCGCCATTAATCCTGTTTAAAGATGCCTATATCCTCCAAGGTAAGTTCTGTTATACCCTTTCAGTAATGTACAAACATGGAAGATATTCATCATTCAGCTGTTTTGTCGAATAACAAAAGCTCGTTTTGAAGATTCAAAAGACAGTTTGGTGTCATTAAACATCTCCATTATCTTTTTTGATGAAAAGCAGTATTTTTCATAGAACTCTCTTTGTTCACAAAAGGCACCATTTCCTCTGTCGCTCTGTTGCATCTGTTTGTTTTGGATCCATTCATTTCTAATTCGGCATACAGTACACCAAACCTTTAGCGCCATTCAGGCTCGAATAGTATTCGTATACACAGTGTGCTTGCATGGGAAAATCAACTATGTCTATCTAAAACCAACACACTCTTAGCAAATCAGAGAGCTTCCTGTAAACTGTCATTTCCTCAGCATGTGCACCTGCAGCTTCTATTCGCTGTTGTTTGTTTGAAAGGAAGAAAATAATAAAAAAACGGATTAGCCTATAGTCTCAGGTAAGACACTTTAAACAGAGCTGCATTCTATAAAGCATAATAAACTGCTGTTGGAAGAGCAAGTATCTCTTTGTGCACTTGTTGACTAAACCCTTGAGGGTTATGCTGTGAAGTTAATCACAGATTACTCATGGCCAACAGCCAACTGAAATAGAAAACCAAAACCCGTCTTGGGTTTTCACAAGAACTTGAATCTGCCAACATTTTTGAAATGCTTCATAGCATTGTTGTTCATCGTTTGCATTGTTTGGTAGGCGGGATCAAATTTCTTTCCTGGTTCAAAGGAGGATTCCTCAACTATTTATTCATCATTTGTTGAGTACCCGTCATGCCCCTTTTCTAAGAAAAGCTTTCGCTAAATACCCGAAAGACTCAATCTCCTAAGGAACTGAACCAGGATAGAGCAGCTTCTCTTTGATGGTCAACAGGTGATTGTCTTAGTCTAAATACTATAACTACATTAGCGTCCATCAAGCCTGGAAAAAATACCTTTTAAAATTCCAGAAGTATCCAACCAATAGCCATCTTCTCACCAACTGTTGAAAAGCTAGAAGCATTGTGCTTTCATCTAGATGACGGAAAGTGATGGTTTGTTTTGGGATCCAGGAAAGGCCCAGTGGGTTGTCAGTCATCCAAACTCCAAGAAGAATGCAAGAAATCACTACAAACACAAGATCCTGTGCTCAAACGTAATTAAACTTTAGTTGTAATACTTCCGATTATTTGTTCAGGAGTCCTATGAAGCTACTACAGACAGAAAAAAGATCTGCCTTCCTCTAAAATTTACACTACTATTTCTTAAATAAAGCACTTACACAATTTTTTTATTATACATCTTATAATAAAAGATATATTGCTTCACAGCATGCTGTTAAATCCGCCCCGACTATTGAGTTAGCCACAGAAGTTTATGGAAAATTGCATTTTACATCCCCTGGCTATATTTAAATACATTTAGAATATTTCAAATAATTAGTAAGCTGAGCACACTTCACTACCCCAGAACGGATATCCTTTAGAAGGGTGCTAAGTAAAAAGAAAGAAGGATAGGCGTAGAATGTAGCTTTGGGGTAATAATAATAATAATAGTAGTAGTAAAAATGTTTACAATGATTATAATAAAATCATAGAGAACTTGCGCATAGCTGGGCAAATATAAAGCACCGAGACGCTCAGAGGGAACGGAGATTAATGGCAGTGAACTTTATTTCTGACAGTCGGTCATTTCTGTAGGCCACAGGTACTGTGTAATATGCGCACAGTAACATAGTGTATCAAGACACACACACATACACACACATACACAGATGTGGCAACACACAGCTTACAGTTGCAAATGTTAGTAAGCAAACATGTCAAGGCATGCATAAGGCTTTGGATATAGTATTACTCATCGCTCTCTGTCTCTGTCTCTCTCTCTCTCTCTCTGTCTCTCTCTCTCTCTTTCTCCTGCCCTAAATACTCATAACAATGCTTCTCTGAATTCATTGTTATGCCATGAAATCAAGCGTTCAGACCCTGATGTCTAACCAAACAGGATTGAATTAATTTGCAGCATTGTATTCGACAGCACAGCCATCAGTAGCAGTCTTATCTCCTTGAGAAAACATGATAAGGAGAGCAAAATATTGAAACAAGACTTGTGAAGACCTTGCCCCTCGCTCAGACTTTCATCTCTTTAGACTTTATCTCTGCCACATTACGTGATGTTTTCATCGAGTAATTCATCCAGACTTTGAGACAGCTAGCTCTTGTCTCAGTCACGGCAGTCTCCTCAGCGCCTGCATGTGTGGCAATGGTTTATTCATAGAAGATGAAAAGGGAGATTTTAATCACTTAGTGAACGGCAGAACAGTGCTATGTGTGTGTCGGTGTGTGTGTGTGGTGAATTCACTGACAAGTGAGCTGTTTTCACGGATCTCAGGCGTCTTCAGGGAGGAACTCTGGAACACACAAGTGCAGCCATCAGTAACTTGTCTAACATGTCCTTGGCAACTTCAATTTGGATGTGCCTCACACAAGTAGGCATTTACAGGACAGAAGGGAGGTTCTGCTTAGAACCTTTTCTGAAAAGAGAACAGTCAGGTTCTACATAGAAACATTAGGATACCTCTATTCGTAATTCCCAATGACAAACTGGAACAAACTAAGACGATAACCAGGATTTCTCACAATGGGAATCGGACAAGGCAGCGTTAAAAACTAGTGGAACAAGGCCAATGACATTGAAATCACAAATGTAAAAATTTTAATGGTTTAATGACATCTTTCATACTCAAACATGAACTCAGTCAAATATTACAGCAGTGGATTGAACGATTCTGCCACGAATTTTTTCCCCTGTATGTGTAACATCCAGGCTTAAGGTCTTCTACCAATTCGTGTGCCTAGTCACGATGTTTCTCCCACAACCTAAACACCCACAACCACGCTTGTATCCAAAAACAATTAGCACTAAACAAACAGGCCACTATTCACTACAGGTAAAGGCCGTGTGTCTCAATGTACTTGTCCTTGACGGCGAGGCTGCGAATGAGTGGACAAAGAGGTGCAGTCGTGAGACCAACAATGAAGACCCAAACCCACACATACACGTGCACGTATTCAACCATACACGCAGGTACCACCTCCTGTGTTGTCATAGTAACGTCAAAAATAAAAAAAAGAATAAATGGAAAAGCTGTAATCTGGCATTGGAGAGTGTGTGCTTAGTCACCAACTGCCTACATGGCAGCTCCCACTTATACACTGACACACACTCATGAGAATCACACATGAGTTATGGAGTGTCAGATGAGATTAGATTCCTGTAAGAAAATGTAAATGATAAACTAATGTTTTTCAATCAAACCCTCAACTAAATAGAACGGAAAGAAGCTTTGAAAGGTATATACTGGGCTTCACAGTTGAATAAAACTGGAATGCACAAAGCTGATGAAACAGAAAGCAAGCGTTAGGTAAAATCTTAAATAATAAATAAGTAAAAAAGAAAGAAAGAAAGGAAGAAAGAGAGAGAACACCCCACACCATGCACCTATAATCTGTTCTATAGCATATCCAATCCGGCTACATGGTATTTTTGCTGTTAGTACATTTACAGAATCTCAAACATACAATGGTGGTTCATTTTTGGTTAATTTTACAGTAATGAAAGTTACACCTTCTATAAAACTAACCTAAACCGCCATACCTATTTATACACATTAGGAATCCTAAGGAATCTTTTTAAAAATGTGACACATGTTGCAATTACAGCATTACAAAACCCGACAACAAAAATTACTGAAGGATTTGAGGTGGAGAAAGCTGACAGAAGGACCTGCCTAAACAATATACACAGGACTAAAAACACATCTCTACACTTCCTAGCCAAAAACCATAATGCTATACCCACACAACACAAATACACATGGGTTGACTGTTCTGTATGTCACTCTGCTTAAACACTTGTAATCATCTAATCAGCTCCCAATGATCCTCCTCAGGTATGTGCTTTAAATCGTGTAATTATAGTAATGGCCTTAATTCGTGCCGGTCTTCCTCTGGAGCTGTGGTATGTGTGCAATGTGCATCATCACTGTTTGAATACTGCAGGTGTTACAGCGATGATGAATGAAACAATGCCAGTTTCGGCTTAAAGCTGGCACGGGTGTTATGGGAAAAAACTTACAATGCTCCAAGTTGTATCACGTTAGTTGAAAAGGTTGATTAAGCATAAAGGTATGCATATGACAGAGGTTGTTGTGCACTAAAAAAGACTCTCGCCCTGAAGGGTGACAGATTGGAATGCGTCAGAGACATCATAGATGACTCACAACAGAAGTCTATTTATATACCCTATATATACATATAAGTAACAGTTTAATGCTTCTCGGGAAAGAACACAGACCTTAATGTTGCAGCAATACATTATATACCCTCTGTGTTTGTTAGATCACAGTGAATCAGTAATATGGATATGAAGTGTATATGTGACCACCAGTCATTACACAATCTCTGTGAGTAGGCATGTGAAAAAAGGAAGTATCATGGGATATCAAATGGCAAATACTGGAACCCATACAAACATAATTTATTAGTTACAGAGCGATGTAAAATAATAGTTATGTAATTATAATGTGCAGTGTTATAATCGTGATTTGCACACCACTATCAGGACGAGTGCTAAACATTTACAGTAATTAAGTTCGTCACGGGATGTCCAGTCGTCTTGGTATTATTAAGATCCACATCAGATAATGCTGAAGTAATTACAATGACTCCTTTTCACTGTCACAGCTCAGTAACTGCAGAAATAAAAAGAAATCCCTTTTAATATTTAGCAAGTGAAGATTTTCTGAAGAATATACAGCAAAAAATAATCACTAAGTTTATGAGCCAAGCATTCACAAAGCTTCCTAACATTGGCTATAACATGCTATAATAGTGTTATGGCTATAATTGGCTATAACACTGGCTATAATTAGCTATTCTCAGAATATTAACGTTATTGACAGTGTGAGCATACAAATTACATTCGACCTCTGAATGTTTAGTGTGCTATATTATTATTATTCTTACTTTATTATATTAAACTGCAGCAGTCAGTAAGGCTGTTTGAGACACATCAGCTTGGGACAATACCCCCACCACAACACCCCCCATTAAATAGTCCAATGCAAGCATTACCTCATTGTGAAGTCTTGCCAACCTTTGGGTCTGCGTCAGTTCTGAGTCTTGTCTTGACTGTTGACTACTCTTTGGATTTGCCCTTGGTTCAGATATTACTGCTTTTCTGTGTTTGCCCATTGCTATTGCTTTAAATTGAGTTCTGGATTTGACTTGCACATGGATCCTTGACCATCTCCTGAGTCCTGTTCGTAACAGGTTGTATTTGGCTTGTTAAACATGCCTGCTGTAGAGTCTACAGGACTATGGTGGTTACACAATTGACTCAAACTGGCCAAAATTGCCACTGACTGACTGTTCCCTTTTTATTTTTGTTTGAAACAAAAGTTCATTATAGTCCATTGTCCTGCAATGATCAAAGCCACTTCCTCCTCCTTCCTAGTGCATTCAGAGTCTTCACAGAATAAACACTATAGTAACATATAAGCAAGTGTGCGGAAAACATGAAGAAAGCATGGATGCAGATGAGTATCCACAAGAGCCCACCAAACCAAAGAATGTATGTTTTTTTATTCAAAGCTAATGGCACAGCAGTAGGTCCTTGCTACAATTATATAAATAAACCAAATACACAATGGCCTACTTTCCACAAGAAACAGGAAGGCAGTGAGGAGTGTGGTAGTTACATACAAAAGACATTTACCCTATTAATAACCCCTTTTTTACCTCACTGCCATCCAATGTAATTGTTCCTTAAGGAACACACTGAAACATGTTTGCTTTCACGCAAAGATGTAGACAAAGCCGAACATGACAGAAATGTGCCTAACCTGATTCTATGGGATTTACTCAGTTTTTAACAACCTGTAAGATAAAAGAGTGACTGAAAAACCTGCATTGTCATATTTTTCCAACAGACATCTTAGTAATCTCTTTTAACAACAAAAGATGACTTTAAGATGACAAAACATTAACACTTTCTTGAATCCTGCATCATAAGACTGACATAACCTGGTCATAAATATGGCATAGCAGATGTTATTTAGTTTCACAAATTGGTGTGACAGTTAATGTCCAGGATGACAGTAAAAGTGTCACCTACTCTTATGACATGTACTTAATAACTTCTTATAACACTGTATGAGTGTTATACGAAATGCCACGTATGCATAGATTGTGAATTACCACATCTATGACAGCATCATGAAGGACTATATAAATATATGATAATAAACTGATCATAAGGAATCATAAGTTGTCTGTTATGATGTGTTTATGCCAATCTTATGACTAAGTGTTCAAGTAAAGTGTTACCAAAAATAGCTACTTTTTTTATTCTCAGGAAAAAAAGTGTCAAGTGAAGTCAAAAGATGTTGAATGGAAATCATGAGTGCTCATTCTTGTAAGGAGGGTGTGTTGACCTCACATTTCCCATAATAAATCTAGTAGACGGACAGGTCAAACCAGCCAAATGACCGAGCTATTACTGAAATAATGATAAGATTAGTGTCTAGGTGGATAGCCGCACTAATGAGCCGGATAGCTTCAGGTCAGAGCAACCTAGAAGGAAGGATCTGCGCCTTCTTTTGTAAAGGTTCGTCTTTGTGAAGGAGGATGCAGTGGAGACACTATGACCGGAATTAAAGAGTCTCCTCATAACTGTCAAACAGGGCGAGAAATATTTTATGCATGCATGCCATGTTCTGGTGAGGCAGAATTCGATCGGAGTGGGTGGAGAAAAGGTGTGTGTGCTCAACCTGCTTCTCTCTCTTTCTCTTTCACTAATGTGGAAGGGCAAGAGCATTCCCAGGTTGTGCTATCTTATTTTTTAAATCGTGATTACATTCTAAAACGCCTTGATATGTGGTATTTTCTATATTCTAATTAGGGCAGCTTAGCTCCAGCGCATTTCTACCCAGTTCTGTTTTACACTAGACATATTTTCAGAGTGAAGCAACGTCTGTGACGTTGAACGAAATGGGCGTAACTACCCGTTTTGGAGTTAGGAAGCTTAGGTAGGGAGAAACACCCAGGTCCTCTTTGTCAGCTGGGAATCTAGGGTGAGTCTGACCATCATGCAAATCTTTACACTTTAAACAAAGAAGCCCAGCTCCTTGAATGAATACTCACACGTTGGCATTGTTAAACAGTGCAAGAAGATGGGGCATGAATATTTTAGGAACCTTTTCCCGGCACATATTGTGTAATCTTGTATCAGCCTCATCTTGCGTTCAGTTCTGCCTTCTTTTGTGTCCTCTCTCTCTCTTTTTTTTTTTTCTTGTGTGCCAAGATTCCCCATGTGAGTGCACACAGGGAGTTGAAGTCATTATCAGAGACATTACCAGAGAACCAAGCATCAGACCTTAGGTTAATGGGAGGTTAGGCAGATAACATGCTTTTAACGCGTCTCCTCCTGTCTGTCACTACCTCTATGCAAGTTTGACACACAAGTACTTACTGCAGAGTCTCCCATGTGCAAGTGTAGAGTTTGGGAGGTGATGAAGTGGATAGCATATTAAGTTTGGTACTTGAAGGTTGGGAACACTTAGATGCAGTTATTTAAAGCAGGTGCAGTTGCTTAATTTTGACTAACAATGAAATTTAACATTCATTTTGATTACCATATATAGTAGGAACCTGATTTAATGCTCCAGAGTCAATAAACATCAATATCTCATGTTAGAAATAACATTTAGAAATAAAATTTGTCAAAATATCTAAACTTGCAGGTGATATTTGATGTCATGATAACTATTAAAGCATGATTAACAACAGTAGCTCATGTAGTAGGATCTATGATTGCAGTCTTACACAAGCTACACTTTTAAGACCACTGTTTCGCTTTCTTTTTTTTTTTTTTTTTTGCATCTCATCTGAACAAAATGGACTAAAATCTTTTTAGGATTCCAATCTCCCAGAACAGAGCACTTAAGCTCATTGGCATTGCAAAATATACCAAAGGCACAATACATAATACGAATGAGGAAGCATGTATGTAAACGCTTCCTTCCACAGTACAATAACAATTATGCATTTAGTTTCAGGGTGTCGTACATTACATTACATTACACACACTTTGCTCATCACTTTGCAAATTAATCACAGACTAGTCACTGAGAGTATCAGGAGGAAGTTCACTGGAGATCCCTGTCTTACTTAATGACATATAACAACAACCTGTATTCATGTTGTCTGGTGATGGTATAGGGATGTCAAGGTGATGTGTTGTAAACACTGATGACACACTGATGAAGTAAAGACAGGGTTGAGAGAAACACTGGAATGCATTTGTGTCCATCCGGTGGATTGCAGGTACTTTAAGAAACAGGAGCTTGGAATATTATTGCTTTAATATACAATGTTTCATATTTACTTTGATTTAAATAGCACTTAAAAAATTCTCTGTAATATAAATATGAGCACTTTAGTATGCACCAAAGGCAAGGTTATAAACTTCATGCTGAAAAAATGTACCATTGTTCCACTTTAGAAACATGGTACTTTGACCTAAACAGACCACTGGAGTTAAAAACCACAGTACAGTGTAACTACAAGTTTACAGTCTTATTATTTTGCAAAAGGAGCCACGCGGACACCAGAACATTTCTCGTTTGCCCAAAGCCCTGCTCTGTCAACCAAGAACAACACTGTATTAGTGCTTATAGTATTGGTAATTATAGCTTTTCTCAAAAAATTGGAAAGCTATCACAGATCCAAAGCAGTCATCAATAGTTGGCAGAGGGAAGTAATGCATCATCGGTATGTTATTTTAAAGCATTGTGCGTCACCAAGTTCACAATATACAATGAGTGGAAAAAGCAGTGGTATTTAGTATTGTGATTTTTAAACAATAAGCACCTTATAAATCTCGTTTAGGACTTGCTTATCTCAGGGGTGTAAATTTCAGTGGGGTCTTTTAAGCTACCCCTGAATGTATGATTTTAAACAATGAATCTATGTGGAATAATAAATTCCATTTCTTAAAGTCAGAATAAATTAGTCAAATGGTCTGGAAACAGCACTACACCTTTATCTCCATTAAAAAAAGTAATAATTAATTATAAAATGCCCTCCTGTTATACCACATTGCTAGCTCGCTGGTTAACTGCTAGCAAGCTAGCTCACATTTCTCACAGGTTGACACAAAGGGGAGTTTAGTATCAATTTTTGTTTTTATTAAATAGTCAAAATTTTTATTATCATATTTTTAGAGATTGTTATAACAGAATCTAAACTTACTGAAATATATCAAGGTTGTGTTTATTGCTAACATTAGCTTTGTTTTCTGGCATACACACTCAGCACTTCCTCTATTCATGAAAGAAGTGGCTGCTAATTTGTTATGTAAAGTAAAAAAAAAAGTGATTGAATTAACGCATAACGTATAACCTTTAACCTGTATTTTATACCTTTAAAAACTATTTGGATAAATGTTAGTTTCAGACTACTTCTGTTAAAGTCACTGCTAGTTACATTAACATAAACTGGCTGAACTATAGCTGAACAAATGACTTTAATGTGGTTATAATATTTGAACTTTGACTTGGCAAACATACTTACCATGGTTTATGAGATCTTATCTGATCTCAGGCAAGATAAAACTTTCAGGAGCAGATTTTGAAAAACAAAAGTGTGCGGTAGAAATATGCAAATCAATTCCCAGCAATATTAAATTCAAATCTATGTCCTTCAGCTGATTGTGGAGACACTGGTCATGTTCAACTGCGTAAGATTGACACTTCACATCCATGACACTCTGTGTCCTTGTTAGAGAACAGCTTGTTGACTTGTCTCAATAGACTGACAAAGTGTATAAAGTGTGTGTGTGTGTGTGTGTGTGTGTGTGTGTGTGTGAAGACTACTCTGGTCAAGGTCGAAGATGCGTCTAGAAACGCATATACTGAACTTCTCAAAAACAGTTTATGCGCAAGACTCATGCTTTCTTCAGTGAATAATCTCACCTGGATACTGTAGACTTGTACCTAAGAACTGCTGCTGTAATCATAAGGTCTATGATGCTCATACTGAACATCTTTTCAACACAGTACTGTGACTGTATTGTTTACAGTTGTAGAAAAGTAATGATTTATAATCCTACTATCCGGTGTAATCCGGTTTGCTTTGTGAAATTGTCTAGCGTTAAAAATGCTATACAATTAAAATTGAATTGAATCTCAGTGTAACACACACCCTTTTCTCACTATATCTTTACAGAGATTATGTCGAAACAGTGGTGCTTAAATTTTAAATCCCACTGTTAAGACTTTAAAACCTCTAAATAAATGTAACTCCACCCTCATCACAGTCCAATTCTGACAGCACTGTGAACTCATTTTCTTCCATCTCTCTTTTATTCAGCTTCACCCTGCTTGTTTGTATCAAGTCAGCATCTAGTGTAGTCGCTATTGACCTTCTGCAGTCACATAACCCATTGCTTGTAGATACTGTCTTTAAGCGAAACTGAGTTTCATTTCCACGTCTGAGATCCCTCTTTCTGCCGCTAACAAAAGAGAAATGAAATGAAAAGAGAATGAAATGTCAGCAGTGGGTTTTACTGTACACTCATGACTCTTGTAGCAGCTAGAGTTTGGTTGTAGAAAACAATTGTAATTTGAGGTGTCGTATCATGTATCCTGAGCAAATATACATTTTGGGGCTGAAAGGTAAAATGAGAAATCTACTTTCAATAAACATATCATGAACAACCAGAAGCAATTTCTAGACCTTCTGACAACCTTGATCAGAAGTATCTACCTTGGAATAGCTGTTGCTTGGACACAGGATACAGAACAGCAGGGGATTGTGGGAGGGGAGTGGGTTGGAAAGCTGAATCAAGCCATGAATTGTCCTCCCACATTGGATTAGTGTGGCACGTTTGATGGATATTGGAGAATCTACATACATTCAAAATTTCCATATCATTTCTCTAATGGTTCATGTGACTTGCACGAGATGACCTGCGAAGCACATTCATCTATCTTGATTCCTGATTTGAAAATAAAAGTGCTCTTATGTGTATCAAAAAATATGTGTTATATCTAATGTGAAATTTCTCATTTTCTCTCTCACAGTTTTCATCTGCAGTTTCATGGTGGCGGCACCCATTTTTGGTTACCTTGGTGACCGATTTAACAGGAAGGTCATTCTGAGCTGCGGCATCTTCTTCTGGTCGGCTGTGACACTACTGAGCTCCTTTATCACCAAAGAGGTATTCTTCATAGGATTGTAAAAATAAGACTGTCTTCACATAAATATAGCCTTGTATCAAAAGTTTAAATAGGACCAGGTGACTTTGAGATGCTCAGCGGCTTTGCGGCTTTTCATTAATTCTTTTCAAGCACATCAATGTCTGAGCTTAAGATAAATGTGGTCCATTTGGTGCAGCTGAGACACATAATGTGCTGTTAAAATCAAGGTCATAAACTTACTCATTAAGTAAGTAATATAGCACTTAAATCCAAAGATAAAAGATAACCCAATGGTGATACATTGTAAAAGCTAACCCAGTGGTGATACACTACCATTTAACAATTAAGATATTTGAAGCCAGCCTTTTTTCTTGAAGTACCCCTGAATATGCCATGTAAAACCATTAGAAATAATCTATATAGAATAATAAATTACTTAATTTTTGATACCTGAAAAAATACTAACATGGCCTAGGAACATCTGTATACATTTATCATATGCCATTTAAAAGCTACCATGTCCTTGTGCCCTCTCTCATCCGTCTTTCCTAGAGGCGCTTCATGTTACCACTAGCTTGAAACACTCACTTCTCTGTCCAATAGTACTTAAGCATTCTGGGGTTTTTTTTGTCATCAACTTTATTTAAAACAAGCCATGTTTTCTGTTCACTGTTCAGACCAGAGAGGGTATCTAAAATGAAAAATATATGAAAGTCTGAGGTAATGTCTCGCTAGTCTCTGGACTGATGAGCTGCCTTCAGCTAAATAATTTGCATAAATGCATGTGATTGGCTGCAACAGAGGATCTGCTATAGAAGCTGAGATGTTTCATGTTTCTAGAGTCGCTGAACTACAGCCATTTTTTCATATGTTTATCAGTTCTGCTACAGTATTATTTCAAGTACTTGATTTGATCCACTGAAATACTTTTCTGGGTTGCTTCCGGACCACAGTCTGTCAGTTAACGCCCCCTGCAACGTTTTTCAGGCAGTGTGTTATTCCCCCCTACCCCACATGTTTAATCTATATCTCAGCTGGCAGCCACTTAATGTGATCAGACCTGCCACCTGGGTAGATCACATCAGGATACGGTCGAGCTTTTAGTTCATTTAAATATGTGAGCATTTATGTTCCATAAGCCCTTTCCTTACTAAGGCACTAAGGAAACACAGACAAGCAACCCATCCTGATGAAAAGCTATAGGTTTTGTTTCAATTTCACAGTTTGGGGTTTGTTACCAACCCTTTCAGTCAAATTCATTCCGGATTGAGGATTCAGGATTGACAGCACACATTAACATGCTTTGTGAGTTGTGTGTGTGACCCAGAGTCTCCAGA
Organism: Pangasianodon gigas; assembly: GCA_022758105.1. Classification (NCBI taxonomy): domain Eukaryota; kingdom Metazoa; phylum Chordata; class Actinopteri; order Siluriformes; family Pangasiidae; genus Pangasianodon; species Pangasianodon gigas. The sequence goes on from CM040480.1 coordinate 8,100,328, forward strand.
GAGGGCATGAGACAGTCATTCAGAGTGACTGCTAATTAAGAGAAAGGCAACAAAATGACAGGAATGTTTAGCGTGTCCCAGAGAGAGGGTATATATGTGCCAAGTTTTGATATTTGTGTATCATGTGTGCATTCACGTGTTTGTAATCTGTGTCTGTGGTGGGTTCAGGGCAGACATGTGCCCTAGAGTGAGGGAAATGCATGTATTTCCCCAAATCCATTCACGACACTGACAGGGGGGAGCTATTCTGCTTTATACTAACTTACGCTAAAATGCACACACACACACACACACACACACACACACTTATTCATTAGCATGTGGACTGCATATATGCTTCCATGTTTCAGTCAATATAAACCAAACCTCAAAACTTGATATTATTATGATTTTGTGGTTATGCTTATATACTGTACAAGCTGTGATTTTTTTTGTTATACTACAACACTGTTAGACCTGATTGGTCAGAAGGTGAACTTTCTATTTTATTTTTCCAGACCACGGTTAACTGCGGTTAAGTGATACCGGGGGAACTGAAATAGCGGATGTTGCGATTTTACTCTATTTATATTTATAATAATGCACTCGCTATAATACGTTATTATTTCTATAATAATAACTCATTCAGACAGATGTGTATGGTGGACAATCCACGTAAGCATGTTGTTATTTAACAAAGAAGAACATATAATCATTGATATTGTGAATCTGGAATCTGTGAAGAGGTGTTTATTTAGCATGTATGGAAGGAGTCTCCAGTGTCAGTGCTTTGTAACAGTGAGCAAGTTTTCAGGACTTTCTCTGTAACATGATAAGCTGCATTTGTGCGTGTGTGTGTCTTATCAACGTAAACAGAGAGAAAAAAATGACTGAGGGGTGAGGGAATGCCTGTTTATAGCTGTCATTAGGTAGATGATAAGAGGAAATAAAGTATTTCGCAGACATTCCGCAACATTAAATGTAACTGTAAATGGTTAAAAGTACATAGTGTTGTTCATTAACAAATTAAAAAAACATGTAATTGGTGGGAAATATTGCTGTGGCACGTTGGGACATGCCACAGACTCGTTATTGGAAAACAATCAACTTCGCTGTGGTAACACATCACGCCGCCTCGGTGTTTATTCCTTATTTAGCACTGATGCAACAAATTACAATGAATCGAGAATGTAAATATGTAATATGTAAATTTCAGTCCTTGAATTAAACACTTTCACTTATAATAAAACAACACCTGCCCTGATCTATTTCCCCTAAGGCTATATAAAGATGATATTCCTCCCTCCTGGGTCTCCCTGCCTTTAGTGTGATCTCTCTAACACAGCTATTTATTACCTTACACTAACCTCCTGCCCTATAGCTGATGAGCTCATCTCCAAAACTCCCACGAACCTGCAGCAAGACTGCTCATACCCATGGAGATCAGCTCAGCCCAGTCAATAAAACTCTACAAGCTCATATGTCTAGATGAGATTCTTTCGGATTAATTAAAACAAGCGTTTTGGGGTAATTACACTGAAATTAGACAGCAGTGGTCCTCTTTTTTCTAACACCATTTTCATAATCATGCTTTTTGACAAAAGACTAAGCCTGCTGCTGCGTTGCTGATTTGTGCGTATTCATGCGGAACATGTTTCGAAACTCATGTTTATGTATGTGATTTTCAGGAATAAGAATGCAACTCAGCCTTCTACACATCCTGGGTGAAAAAAAAACAAACAGAACTGTGTCTTGTTCCTCAAAAAGAAAAAAGCTTGACCTGACGGACTCTTGACCTTGGTTATTTTATGTATATTTCATGTATTGTGCACCTTGTGTGTGTGTGTGTGTGTGTGTGTGTGCGGATGAGAGCGGATACAAAGTCACAGGGATTGCTCATCTCAAGTCATTATTCATCTGCTTTCTCAGCTGAATGAATTTGAAGGATTTTCATATTATTCATGTATTCAAAGGCAAAAATAAACATGTAGATACATGTAGGAAAGGCGTCTAAATAAAAGTATGGCATTTATGGTGTATTATATTTTCACATCTTAGTTTCAGTTTTCTAATATTAGAATATTAGAGTCCTTCTTTTCCTGTGAATGATTCTTACATGCCACTTTAATGGTTATATAGTGCACGATGCACATTCTACTACAACATCATGTTATACCCTTTGTAGTGAGCATAAATAGAGGAAGAGGAAGCTATATGGTATTTAACCTTCCTGATATAAGAGTGAAGATCAGCTGAAGATGTGGATTGCTAAATATCAACAAAAACATTGTTGTGGATAAAAAAAAAACGATAATCTTGACTCGTAGAAAATCACTCAAATGAACCCTCTTGTGATTTATGTGATACGAACACATAGTGTAGTGCTACTGCTAATGTACATTCTGTCCGCATCAGTATTAAACTCATTACTATTTAAAAGCATTCACGTGCAAAAAATTTTGAAATGAACTCAATTTTTAAAGGAATTTTACAACCCTAGTATGCATGTACATATTTGCATGATCACATCTATCCACCCTCCAGTAGTGTGTGTTGCTGGTTAATATGTGTATCACCCCCACACCACCAATTCTCCCCTCCTCCTTCTCTCCTCTCTTTCACTCCTCCATCCCTCACTCTCTGCAATGCAGCTCTCCAGCTTTCTGCTCCTACACACACACACACACACACACACACACACACTGTTTCTGTTCCAGCACAGCAACTGCTATAAGAACCCAGATCAGTATAGGAGGACATGAGTGTGCGTATGTAGGAGGATTGCCCAGTTTTACTGTCAGTTGCGTCTCCTTTTCCTGTCAAGTACTCCATAGTAATTCCCCATACCTACCGGGAATTACATAACACGCAACAATAAAATAGAGTAGTAGACCCACCCTTTTTTCCTGCACTGGTATATTGAAGGCTGTCAGATGGACCAAGGGATGAACAGACGGGAAGAAAAGAGAGGGATATCTGGTAATAGGATAAAGACTGGAACATGGGGTGAGGGGACAATGCTGGACATGCTTCTTTTGAGGAGAAAGACAATCATTATTGCTCACGCATGACCACATGGACACCATTACTAAGAATTGCCATCGACTCTCTCAGGGTGCAGTAGTGCTCAAGGCTAGGATTAGCAGTCACTAAACTAAACATGTTTGGAGGTTCACTAGCAAATAATCCAGTCTTAATTGTCGTCTCTGGAGAAATTAAAGGTGATTTCATCAATTAAGGGTTTACTTTCTTCTTCAGGAACTAGCAGCCGTCTTCAGGTAGCTTCATGAACCAACCCAAGAGACGTCACACATCCAAGAGTGCAGGGTTTGATTGTGTGAAAATCGTAAGGAGAAATCCCACATTTGTAACATTTGTTCCCTGTAGCGCTGTTAAATTTGGCTGGGCGTCCTACATTTGGCATAATTTGCACCAGATTTGTGTGTGTGTAGGTAGAGAGGACAGAGAGGAAGAAGAGGAACAAAGTGAAATAGTATCGGAATGAATGTGTATGTGTAACTACAGAGTGTGAAAAAAAGGATCTAAAGATAGAAAGAGAGCAAAAAGAGGGTGTAAAGAATCTGTATGTCTCTTCTCATGATGCAGTTAAAAATAAATGAGATTATTGTGCAGTGGTGATACAGAAAAGCTTGGTATATTTAGCTCAGAGCATCCATATATGTACACAGTTCCATATTCTAACAACCCACGAACACTTAAACAGAGTTTTCACATGAATATCTATAACTGCACCCCACCTAGTCTTCCCAAGCAAGGAGGGTTGTTTCTCTCTTCCTTCCCTTTTCTCTAATCATTAAACCGGCAGGCTTGGGTCAGAGTGCACTGCCCAGATGTCCTTCTTCTCCAAGATCATTGCGAGCAGTGACTATTGTTATAAAAACACTTCCCATACAGGCAATTTAAAGCAAGATGATGTGAAAGGTCATCGTCCTTTAATTCTGCAGCAAGGGTTTGGTTTTGAATCGGTGTCTTCCTGGGAAGTCCACACCCAGCTGTGCTGTTCTGTAAAAGTGAGCAGATTTATGAAGGGATACTGCTGAATAAGCAGATGGGCAAGAGAGAGCATAAGAGTGTATTTTTGAAAGAGGAAAAGACTCTAAGAGCGCACAGACTGGGATCAGATATTCAGAAATAAAGCATGGAAATGAATACCACAAATACACATGTAGTGCATATATAAATATACGTATAAAGGTGCAGCTTAGTTCATAGTTAATGCTGACTGGTGACATCTGTCTAAATCCTCCTGCATATTATAGCATCGTCCTTTTTAACACATTGCCTGTCTGTTCTTGCAGTACTATTGGGTGTTTGTGCTGTCCAGAGGCCTGGTAGGCATCGGAGAGTCCAGCTACTCCTCCATCTCTCCCACCATCATCGGAGATCTGTTCACCAGCAACAAGAGGACCGTGATGCTCTCTGTCTTCTACCTGGCCATCCCATTAGGAAGGTAATCTTCATCTGCTGTATCGTAGATCCGAGTTTGTTTACTTCTCAATGTGTCGAGGAACCTACCGAGTCAGAAAACTAGGGGTCTCTGAGGTCTGACAGGCTTTTGTATTGATACAAAGCACAACAGCCCATCTGTGTCACCACTGGCAGTTTACAACAGCGTTTATTCAAGAACTGGAGATAAGGCAGCGACTGTGCCATGCATCACTGACTGTTACATGCTAATTTGTTGAGCGAAAATCAGCCTATCCTAGCTGGGGGAAATACAAGCAAGGCAGCAAGATGCATGCAGGGTAATGAACTGTAATGAAAAATCCTATATTACTCAAGGCTGTGACTGAATTGGCAACCATATTTGAGAAGATAATACAAACCACAAAAATGGGAACCTATTTTTAGCTGTCAGCTTATTGTGACCCAGCATGGCCTTTACGATACTTTTGACATTCCTCTTTCATTCTTCTGTGAGTTTGCAAACATTTATGGGAAGATCATACAAACCACAAAAATGGTTAACTATTTTTAGCTGTCAGGTTATTGTGACTCAGCATGGCCTTTATGACACTTTTGACATTCTTCTTTCATTCTTATGAGAGTATTGTTTTGTGCCAAGGCCATTTCAAAAGCAGACAGGCTGGCCAGATTCAGGCTTAGACAGCAACATTTATCGGCACAGCTATCTCAGCTCAGTAAAGGTCAAATGCACATAATTGAGCCCAGTGGCGCACAGCACCTTTTGGTACAGTCACTGCCATGGATGACAAGGCACAAAGATAGGCAAGACCTGCAAATAGAGACTGACATGGCAAAATTGATTTGCATGAATGATTCACTCAGGTAAATAAACCTAAAGCCCTCATTTTTAGGCAAAAACTGGGAAACTGGGAGTCTATAATAAGAAGGCATGCATTGATGAGGTAGTCTGAGTTTTTTTTTTTTTTGCCGTGAAAACTCCCTATAGTGCTTAGCATTTTTTACTGCACTTCATGGGGTTGGATTGTTCCATGCCTAAATCCGTAGGATACACTGAGGTAAGGCTTGCATTAATAAGCAGACACACTGCAGAGTTAGTCAACACTAAATTTTCTCAAGTCAAATTATAATACGCATTCAGATGTACAGGGGTGGCACACATCAACACTTCCAGGGTCCCCATTTCAATCCTGAGCTTGGGTTACTCTCTGGGTGGAATTTTGCATGTATTCCCTGTGTCCCTGTGGGTTTCCTCCAGGTTCTCAGGTTTCCTCCCACCTACCAAAAACATGCTGGTAGCACAGCTACTAACAGAACATTTACAGTACCCATGCCATATGGAAAAATTCAGAACATAGTTATACTTCCCAACCATGACTAACACTCCTGTGGTTTGCACCATCTGGACTATTTCAAAATTTAAAAAACGTTTAAACGGAGTTAACATTCCTCCATTCAAGTATCAGGCCGCAGCAGTGTTTGCAGCATGGCTACTAATAGAATCGATAAAACATTAATTGCAGTAAGAGGAAAGGCCAGAAAATGTGGAATGGCTGCAACAGAAGGCCTATGGAGGTCTTGGAGGTTCAGACCTAACAGCATTCATTGGTAGAAACAATAAGAGGCCAACAATTGGAACTATGAACTCGGCTGCCTCACTTCCTGCCCGGCACACTGATTGTTTATCTGCAGCCTGGTTATTATGACCGTTTCCAGGAAGTGAACTCAGGCTTGAGCTTGAGCCCAGGCAAGGAAATGGATTCTCCACTTGGAAAGGAAAACTTCTCTCTCACCAGTAAATCTCTGAAATGGCCTGTTTTTCAATCTGTTGGCCAGATTAGGCTGATTAATTTTACACAATGAGATTTACCTGCATTGTCGCCATATGCCTGGGAAAACAGGAAGCATGCAGGAGATGGAATTTTCTGAGAAATTTCAGAGAAAAAAAAAAAAACATATGAGTGGACTGGCTGTAAAATTGGAAGACCATCAGGTTATGAAATAATTTACTATCAGGTTGTTGCTCACTCTGACTACTTTGACCCCTTAAACTCCCAGCTTCTTATTCAGTTATTCATCTTAAAACATGTTATTCAGTAACTACAACAACCTATTCAATAACCACAGTGAAACTAAGGGGAAATTTTTGTAGTAGAGAGTTGCATGTCTACAAAAGAAACAATTAGCAGCTTATATGTTTTATATTTACTGATGCATCACAAGTGTATAACAGAATTGCTGTTCTTTATCTGTATTTCAGATCAGAATCTCATTTTAAACACATTTTAAATTAGCCATGGCAAATGTAGCCCTGAAAGCGATTGAATTAATCCCATGTCTGCATCTTTGTAAACTGCATTAGCTCTATTCAGCCTTATACAGTTCGTCTGCATATTGTATCTAAATCCTTTTGATCCTCCAAGAGCAATGATATCTGGTTATCTGTTGTCTGGTGAATCAGCAAGGTGAGAAATGTGCTGGAACAACTTCAACTGATCTCACATGACCTTTCAGCCAGCAGACAAATTCATTTTGTGGAATGCAATGACTTTCATGGTTTTTTAAAAATATTATATCAAAGCCACTCCTCACGTATATTTGGCTCCAGCGTACAATCATTTGTCCTAATATATTTCAGCGTTATCATATAACATCATCGGAACGTTTGTTTTGATCTGAGCAAAGGTATCTCCATACTATTAAAACACACTTGACCTTGTGGCTTAAAGTGCACCTCTAAGATCTTAATGGTTATGCTAACACTAAGGAGCTCTCTTGGTAAAGAGTAGGGCCTTTTCAGAAGCTAACAGAGTTAATTTCCTGCACCTACAGCTGAGGAAATTGGGGAATAGATGAGAGTCAGGGGGAATAAGAATTAGAGAATGAGTCACCTTGGGAGGATAGATAGACTGAGTTGAGCACTAGAGGTTATAATAGACGTCAGACATTAAAATGAGGGTGAGATCAGCAGTGCAGATGGTCACACTGGAAACATTTTACAAACCAAATGAAAACAAGGTAAAAGGAAATGCTTTAACTTCTGAAAGCATCAAACACAGCTATTTAATCATTCGGACAGAAGAGTCATCATAATCAGAAAATGTTTGAGCTTCCTCAGTAGTCACGGCATAACAGAGTAATTACGAACTTCAACTGAGTAAACAGGACACAAAGTTAAGAGTGTTTGGTCTGTCTAAACTGCCATGACTCATAGATTCTTCAGATATCAGAAGACACAGTTCCACCTTGAGTGAGGAAATTACACTCAACTAGACCTTGCTCATGAAGAATTTAGAGGTCATGACTCTAATTATAACTCTAGTTCACAAACACTGTCATCAAAAATGCAGGGGATAGAGCTGATAGAAACAAGATGATAATTTTTTAAAATTAGGGAAATACTTATAGAAAATACATATGTTAAAAATATCTACAAAAAGAGAGCAATGCAGCAGCGCTTTAGTGCTCTCTCTGTCCAGTTGTCTCACCTCCTCATTTGTACATCCTGCTCAAACAGGTTAGCATCCAAAGCTTCAAATTTCATGCTAATGCCACTGTCAGTGCCATCGTTCTTGTCGTCTCGTACTGTAGATCGCTAAATAGCCAAGCCGAGTCTGCTAACGTCTAAGGAGTATAAAGAACAAATATACAGCAGCAACCAACAAATTAGCACCAGGATCAATATTAAATGTGCTTCATGTTGGAGGTTTCCTTTAAGGTCCATTGTAAGTATATAGATGACCAGAATGGTACATGGATTTTTTTTTTGTGGAGTGTGTAATGCTGCCTATACTGGATAACACAGTATACAAGGGAACACAAGCTGTTCACATAGAATACAAGTGAGACATTAAACACCGGTAAAAAAAAAAAAAAAAAAAAAGTAGACGGTAGGTTTTAGGTGGAGGTGCGGAATGTGCAGAATGTGCTGGGAGATAGAAGTGCCAAACTGAAACATTAATCATTAAAACAGTCTAAAATGTTTGAAATGAGAAAGCTTTCTCTCTCGCTGTCTCCGTTTCTGATGAACAATGGTTGAGACTCAACTCACATTGGTGGAGGTAATCGCCAATGCAGAGCCATTACCAGCGGCATTAGTATGCTTAACGTCTGACCTGAGAATAGTCTGGTCTCCCAGCGCATGAATATTTCACCTAATGTGACTCTGCTCATCTGGGGATAGCAGAAGAACAGAGGGGAGAAGTGGATGACAACGATGATAGGGAATGAAGCGCAGCAGAGAGAATGACTTCGAGACAGAAGCAAACCCATTTGTGATCTCATTGTCACATGACTTTATATGACTTTTTTTCAATTTGAACAGATTTTTATTAGTCTCTTCTGTGCTGAATTTGTCATGCACTGATTTTGCACTTTCATTTCACTAAAGGATTGGATATTTTGAATTGTATTCATTTTCTCAGGAATTTTTGCTGGTGTTGCAAAGTTATTTAGTGCTTACACACCCTGTTTACCAAATTCAACAAGGCATGGACATTTTCTCTGTTTAGTCAAAGGGCTAATTAATCCATGTTTTAAGAACATAGAAAATACAGTACAACTCTTATTGTTGTATAATTAACATCACGTTTAAGTATGGACCAAAACAAAGGTGGATAGTTAGGGGCCAAATCAAGACAGACTGACAAAAAAAAAGACAAAAAAATTGACAATGACTTTTTATGGGCCAGTTTAACCCCCGTAGAATCATTGGTTACTGCTGAGTTATTCATCATAGAGCAGATTATTCAGTAACTACAGTGAAATTCTGGACATGCCAACAAGGGGTTAAGCCATCTCTGGTCAGCTGATGATCACTGAAAAAGAAAGATGCAAGAGACAGATGAAAAGGGGTTTAGTTCAATTAAAAAGTTATAGTGTAATCATCTTAAAGTTTGTTTTAGCCTCTGATTCATACACGCTGTGCTTACATAAATGCATTTTCCTGTGTTTGCTCTAGTGGTCTTGGCTACATCCTGGGATCCAGTGCTAAAGATGTCGCGCAGGACTGGCACTGGGCTCTGAGGGTAAGAACTATCCCTACTATCCTTCTACTATCCCTACTATCCTTCTCTGAAGTGGAATTATCTGTTTACGTGATAGGTAAATGGGGGGTGAAAGTAGATATTTAAATAGGATGCATGCTGAAAAGAACATACCAAAAACACAGCAGGTAGATGAATCCCAAAATACCTTCAACAGACTTCGCAACCCTATAAACAGAGTGCTGACAGCCAAGCAAGTGAAGGTGCTTTAGTTTAATATTACTGCTGTGTCCCCCTACACACACCGAACATATCAAATCTCCTGCCTAATGCCATGCTCAGGTCTCAGCGCTACCTTCCACCAAATATAGGCTTTCACGATTCTCTGATTAAGCGGGGGGACATACAAAGGCAGGTTTGTTCCAGGGTATTTTTTCAGTACCTTAGATATACCGCAGCACTCTTTGAAAACAACACCCTGAATACCTTCTGTGTAATGCTGGACTTATTCAGGCGCTTAACTGGACATTGACTGTTCCCTCTATGAGGACAGAGAGGACTATAGGGAGCCCTCAGACAAGCAGTGAAACAAGAGAAAGATAAACTTGGAAAAGAATTTTGTGCAGAAAAGTGGCTTCCATGGAAATGCCTCGGATTCTTCCCCCTTCGCTATTTCATTAGCCTGGTCCACCAGACTAAGTGGGCCTTCGTTTTTCTTCTCTAACTGTCCATAAACTTTAACAGGTGAGTGCTTAAAGTTAACAGGTGTACTCCATTGTAGCAGCCTATTGTGCACTCCTGAAGAGCGGTGACAGCCTATGATGGTTATAGAAGCAATCTCAGTGTCTGGCTGCACTCTTAAAGTCTCAGAACTACACACGTCAAATGTCAGAACTACACACAGAATTAAGAAGCACTATTACAGCTCCTCAACCCGACAGGAGTGCCTCTCCAGAGTTATATGACAGTTATATTGGGCTCGCACTAATGTTTTTCCACTGCTTGTTTTCGAAAGGGCTAGTCCAAACAGGAGCACACAGTTGTATTGTTCAGGAGTGACCCTGTGCCAAAAAGACTACTGGAAGTAAAAAAGGGGATGGAAAGGGTATAAGAGGTGGGCAGTTAATCATCAACAGCACTTTAAACAAGTAGAAGAATAACAATCAGATGAACGGGGGCTCCCAAAGAGCCTTATCCTGCTTTGGAGGGGAAAAACATTCTGTGCTGTTTAACACTTGTTTTGCAGGCCTCCTCTAAACTCAGCGGCCTTCCTTTCTTGGTGGGGAAAAACTTCAGGAACTTAGGGTGAATTGTTTTTAGAGAGTGCACAGTGTTACCTGCAGAGAAACACAAAGGAGTTGAGGAGAAACCAGGAAGTGGGATCTGCACCTTGACCTTCCTTTCTTTCAGTTTATTAGTTTTTACAATTTTTTTTAGTGTGTTTTTATATTCATCACAGACACAGAACTGTACCTTGACCTTGACTTCATGCTCAGTCAGCTTGGATTGTTATAGCAGTTTTCCACATTAGAGTGGGGTCCATCACAATCCATGATCTCCTTTGCGGAATCTGGTTACTTTTCCTGCCAGGTTACTGGAAGTTCTGCTTAGAGACATGTGGGTGGAGCTAGACATAATGCAGACTGTTGATTGGTCAAATGCAGTAGATGACAGGCTCGCCCACTCTAGTCAAACTACCGCCATTTTGAAAAAAAAAGAAAAACTACTTAATTTTAGTGTCTTTTTTATTGGATCTAATGGCACATCAATCTTCAGTAGTGGTGTAGTGACTGCTACAGTATTTCTCTGTTTTCTCTGTTTTCTCTGTTTCTCTGTTGAGTCAATATCACAATATTATCATTAGATTCTACTTTTCAGATTTATTTCCTGTCACTGATACTTAGCTTAATTTACATTGTTTGTGCTGCTTATGACCCACAAATCTGTCAGCTTCAAGTCATGGTAAATTTCAAATACACTATGTATGTACACTGTCATAGGGTATCATATAATAGTGTTGAGATGGTGTTTGGGATTCAGCCACAGAAAAGGAGTGAGTGCGTGTGTTTGAGCTGTTTGTAAAATCATATGACACAGTTTATACTCAACATTCTCTTGATTTTTATCCAAAGTATTATCACATTTTGTTTGGGTTACTCATTGGGAGTAACGTTCAGTAGTGATGCTTACATGACATAAGCTCTATGTCTGAATATCAATTTGCAAATTTTGAGTATCTAATCAATTAGGTGGTTAAATAATAAATAAATAATAAATAATGACCCCATAATCTCTGGAGAACTCCTTCTACTTTCCCATGTATTGTTATGTGAACAGACAAAGGTATCTGACCAGGGGACAGATAGTGGTAGATTTGGATTAATAATGTACCATGCGATCCCATACCATCTGGTGGAAAAGCACTGATAGTGGACCAGTTAACTTGACCCAAATGCTAGCCATGGACATTAATAAGGGACCACATAACTGATCTGGGATCAGTAAAGGACAACATAGCAGTGCTGGGTAAAGAGAGAATGAATAGGAGTTTTGAGAATGCTTATCAGTGCAGTTTCCGATGTGAGGGAACCGAAAGAGAGACAAAGTTGAGCAAGTGAGAGTGTGGAGGAATAGGAAATAGGAAAGGAGCAATATACCAAGCTTAGCCTGAAGCACCTCATCGGGAGCCTGGCTTAATGCATCAAACGGCAGCAGTCAAGTGGATGGCACTCTCTTGCTCTTTCTCATTGTCTGCTATGCAGATACATAATGCAGCAACTGAGTGAGAGTAAACACCACACCATACACACCACACAACACACACACACACACACACACACACACACCTGGGAACAGAGCTCAGTGTTATGGTAGCATAAAGCATTTGTCAGAGGATTCAATCTGACAGACAGAATTGCTTTTGCTTTTACAAAGGATGAACCTCTCTGCACTGCTTCCCTGCAGAAACATGCACACATGTGCACACACTCATACACACACTGCTGGGTGAGACGTTAAAAGATGATAAAGGAGATAACAGCGCATAGCCTGGTGGACTGCAGCTGCTCCCACACACACAAACACACACACACACGCACACACTCAGAAAGAGAGTAAGAGAGAGAGAGAGAGAGAGAGAGAGAGAGAGAGATGAGGAATAAGAAACAGCTCTTAATGGAGTCTACTCAACACAACGCATCACTGAGCATCATGCACATCCAGCAGCTGACAATTTAAGCTGCACAAAAACACATGCACGTAGCCTGGAAACTCAGTCATTACAATCTTCACCAACAGTTAAACCTCCCTCATTTAACAAACGTTCCACCCAAGCAGGTGTTTGTAGCTAAAGAGCCACTCTCTATTTTCTCTAGGTGTCTCCAATATTAGGAATGACTGCTGGAATTCTCATCCTGGTCTTTGTTCCCGAGCCCGATAGGGGAAGCTTGGACCCGTCGACCAGCCACATGAGGACCCGTACCTCATGGCTCTGTGACATGAAGGCTCTCCTTAAAAAGTAAGACTCATCTCTGATTCAATACCTCACTTTCTGTTTCTTTTCTGGAGTAAAAAGGAGCGCAGAGGAGGAAGTTGGGATAAGAGAAAAACAGAGGGAATGTGTGTAATGAGACACTTTTTTATCAATCTATCAAGCTCAAATAAGTTACTCATTAATTAAGTTAAAACATGAGAGGAACAAAAAGAAAAAGAATGCATTAGCACACTCATTGGCTGCATTTTTGTCCTCTTCAGCCGAAGTTACATGTTCTCATCTCTCGGATCGGCTGCTGTATCGTTTGCAACGGGGGCCTTCGGGATATGGATCCCTCAGTATCTGGTCAGAGCTCAAGAGGTGCAGGGGACTGTAGTGAGCAAAGACAGGTAACCCACACACACACACACACACACACACACGTTTGTCGTACTATGTTTGTAAGGACTTTCCATTTACATAATTATTAATGCAGCTAATTAATGTCTAGACCTAACTCTAACCCTAACCTTAACCTCAGTAACCAAAAGGAAACCTTTTGACTATTTTAGGCCAAAATATTTCAGCCAAATGTCCCCACAAGAACAAAACTGTCAGATATTCCTGTTCTTGTTGGAACTTTTGGTCCCCACCAAAATATAAAAACACACACAGAGCAAAATGTCACTATTTGGAATTTCTGTTCTTTTAAAAGTATAGTTTGTTAGGTCTAAAAGTGTTTCTAGACCTGTAATAGTCCCATTTAAAGATACCTTTAAAAAAACTCTTAATCATAGTATTGTCATGCAGTGGATCTGGTGGTTCAGAGGAAAGCGGATCATTTCAAAAAATTACAAACTGCTTCTTTAAATCTAATATTCAGAAATAACCATACATCAATGATTCATGATTTAATTAATTTATTTATTTATTTATTTATTTTCTGTTAAATATGGGCTGACATGACTCGAAAAGAATGACTGAGGTTACAGTGTTATTATGTTTTCTCTTTGTGTCTAGTCTGATCTTCGGGGTCATCACATGTGTGACTGGTCTACTCGGTGTCGTGATCGGTGCTGCGACCACACGCTTCTGCCGACAGAGGACAGATCGCGCCGACCCTCTGGTGTGTGCCGTCAGCATGCTGGGCTCGGCCATCTTCATCTGCCTCATCTTCGTCGTGGCCAAGAAGAGCATCGTAGGAGCATACGTAAGTGCAAACTTGAATGCTTATGGTCATGGAGCTAAAGAGTTAAGGATTTTAGCTTCAGCAGTTAAGAAATGCTGGGACGTAACTGTGAGCTGTGTTAAGGCTTTTCTCATCCAACATTCAGCAGTGATTTCCTGTGGCACTCAACACCCACTCCCAACTCATTATCTTGTCCCTCTCGTGAACCGAAATAAGGTCATTCCTGGGCTAAGGAAAGTAAGTCTTCCATTATTGATCGACTAAGAGTATCATGTAGATGTGGAGTCGGGACTGAGACCAATTCTCCTTAGCTTGAAAGTTTTATATAATGAAGCTACTAAGTTTCATCATCACTGACTCCCATTATAATAATCTGATATGCTCTGGTGTATAATGCTCTACATTTGTTTGATGTCGAGGCTTATTTTAGAAGTTGAAAAATGAAATGAAGTGTGCGGTTACATTGTCTGTTAAGAATTTTAACCAGGAAAGCATGTGAAACTACCAGGCAGTACTGTACTGAAAACAAACGTCATGCATTTTTTCAGCCAAAAGGGATGTTGCAAAATGTTGCAACAGAACTGATAAGATTCTGCGAAATCTCAAAAACAAAACATAACAAAACTGTCTATGACTAAGACTTGATTTTAAATATATTTCTGCTAACACTTGCTGGTTAAGCCTTCAAAATAAGTTGGAGTGTCCTTATTGCATTTACAGGGTTAGCATAGATTGGTCATGTGGTGGAAGACATAACTGCAAGTGTAGTTATTTTGAATGCCACACACCCTGTTGTGCCACTACGCCCACATCAGCACAGGTGCATTCATTTCTAACCACAAAAATGGCAACTGAGCCAAACGAGAGGGAAAATGGGTTACATGAAACCCAACCAGCAATTCGACAATGCTTTATGACTAAGTTATGTCTGCACCTGCATGGAAATAGTGTCTTTTGAGTGCCATGTAAACGATCATGTAATGGGAAAATTACATGTGCTATAGTACTGAAATTCTCTCCTCCGTAAAAGACTTTATAAGCATATTAACCTTATATAATATTAATATTCCATTTTCACTAAAGATCATACATTCTTAAAAAAAATGTCCAATTAACCCAGAAAACTTTTTGGATCCTATTAAGGGTAAAAAAAAATAAAAAATTACCAAGATCCCTCAGCACAAATATTAGGCTTGCCATTTAAATATTTACAATAATATTTTAGTTATTTATTGGAGTCATAGGGTTTTTGTACCTGACCTTTCCACTCACAGAATACATTTTTATTCAAATTGTCATTAGATTCAAGTTGAAATGATTAATATGCCCCTTGTTTTGGATTTAATTAGGTTTGGATTAAACTCATTCAATTTAACCGTTAAACATGCAACTCGTTAAAAGAACTCAGTAATAAATCTAATTGTCACAAATTCCCCCTATCGGTTCACAGCGCTATAAATGCTGTTTTCATATTTTGGTTTTGAGTCCATGCCATGCTTGTGTCTGAACATGTGTGTTTTGTTTTGATTTTAAGTCTTGTGTTTGCCCCTGCCCTGTGATTGATATCTATCTATTTAAACCCTGTTGTGTCTTTATCTAGTTGCGAAGTCTTATCATGCCTTACAGTCTCATGAAGTCCTAGCTTGTTTTCGAGTTCTGTGTATTCCTGGTTTTGACCCTGGCTCGTGTTTTCTCATCTTGATTATGGGTATGCCCTGTTTGATTATGGGTATGCCCTGTTTGATCTCCCTGTTCTTTGACCCCTGCCTGGAATATTGCCAATAATTATTGGATTACTCCTAATAAACACCACTCGCGTCCTGCCTCAACTCACTGCTCGTTACACCTTCATAGTGATCGGTTGTGGCTTCCACCACTGCGGCAAAAAAAAAAAAAATGCTCTGAAGGACTCTTTGGTTTGTCCATCTAGTAGAACCCCAGGAATCTAGTAGCTCCCTAAAACGAAGAGTTTCCCTTTCAGAAAAGGTTTAAAGTAGAACCCTTTAAAAAGCTAGAACCTTTAACATTCCAAGAACCCTGGAAAGACCCTTTTCAACAATGTTATAAATGCTCTGAAGGTTTACAGCTATAATAAAAATCCTAGACGGTGAATCCAGACTTTCTAACAGCAAAGGAAATGTTATGGTGACAGATGTGGAGTCGAGGAATGTGGATGGACGAGAGATAGACCTAGTAAATGAGGGAAGAGAGATTGAGAGAGAGTGAGAGAGAGAGAGAGAGAAGAGGGGAGACGTCCAGCAGAGACAGCTGCCATCTTGTCTGCAGACATGCTGATCAGCGTTCATCCTTTAACTGGAGTCCAGCAGGGATTACAGTATCAGTCTATCTGTCTGTGTCAGTCACGGTGTCTGAACCTTAACGATCATGCACACACACACACACACTCGCTCCTCCTTCTCATCCTGATCATATCCAGTCTCAAAAACTATGCAGACATGACCACAGCATCTGTCACATTCCAATACAGTCCAATCCAATCCCTACAATCTCAGTGCCGAACCTCATTTGGTTTGATCCCACAAACACCAGGCATTCCGGCTGCCGCCAGCCGTGTCTGAAGCTCAGGGATGCAACACGCCGATCATTTACGAAACGCGATGCTTGCATTTTAATTTGACATTAAGCAATTCACACAGCCGGGGAAGCAGACGGAACTGAACGCTTGTTACTTGCTTTGCTGTGAGAGCTTCTTTGCTTTTTCTCCCGAGACTGTTGAAAAGGAGACGTCTGTTGAAATAACTGAACTGAAGTTCAGCTTCTTGGTGAACAGTAGACAGTGTGGGGAGTCTGTCTCTGTTTTATGGTCTGAGGAAAAAAACCAATATGCTCAATTGCTCCAAAATTGAGTATTACGTTTCCAAATAATGCAGCCACAGCATAATTGCATGTTTTCATATTCCAAAACAATTTTAGGTTTTTTTTTTTCTTTTTTAATTTGGTCTATGAGAGTAGCTAATTTCATCTTTGACCTACATTGACCTGACATAAGGACTTTTTAAATTGAAGGTTTTTTTGTTTTGTACTGTATGTGAGAAAGTAAATGATGATTAACACATATTCTCTCCCTCGTAGATCTGCATCTTCATAGGAGAGACTCTACTCTTCTTGAACTGGGCCATAACAGCGGATATTTTAATGGTACGTACACAAGTTTTTATCCGCTGTTACTGATACAAAGCTGGTCATCTTTTGGGGTATGTGTGCCATTTTGACTGCATGCGTGACTGTAAGGAGGGCTGCTATGGGCTGGGTGGGGTCCAAGGAATAATTGCTGCATCTGATTGAGCTTAATTTGAACTGTGCTTGCGGAAAATGAAATGGAATAACAATCAAGAAGAGAGGTCGTGTATTTACGTCGGGGTGAAGGAAGTGAGGAATCGACTGAGGAGCCAGGGGGAGGAAGAGAGAGAGAGAAAGATCATTAAGGTGGCTGACCTAAATGAAATAGGGCTTCCTGCAAATTGCAGAAACCAGCTGACTCCAGTCTGCTGAGTGTGCGTGTGTGTGTGTGTAGTCAGAGAGGTGCTAACACTTTACTGCACACTTAGGCTCCACTCATCTTCTGGAATTTTTATATTTCACTTCTGGATAGATTTATGATATTACACACTGACCTCCTGACCTCTACTATTTTGTGTCTCTTCCCTTTATTTCTCTCTGCAGTATGTTGTCATACCAACCAGAAGAGCCACTGCAGTCGCCTTTCAGGGCTTCACTTCCCATTTACTAGGGGATGCAGGGAGTCCATATCTCATTGGCCTGGTAAGTAGGAATCTCCCACACTTACTATACACACAACATGAATCTTTGTTAAAGATTCTACACTTCTTCCCACACAAACCTGCTCCCATGCTCTGAAAAACTCACGATCGATCACATGTAAATTACATTAGGTCTAGTGCAGCAATGCAGTAGTGCAGTGGTTTTCAATCCAAGCACATGCTCTATACGTTATTACACGTTCCCTGCTAAAAGAAACGTACTGTAAAGAGAATACATGTAGTTCGTTACTTTCCACCCCTGCACATTAACCATTAAATTACTAGAATACAAAACAAGCAAATTTGCAATGAGGGATAAATGCAGATAAGAGGCTCAGGTAGTTTAATGATAACAATGATAAGAAACTTATCCTTAACTTGTGATAGACTTTCCAGATGTTTGTTTAGAGGTCTGTAGACACCTTGTGCAGTCCCAATGCACATGAACACCTTAAAGTAGACCAGTGTGGAAAGTTTTTAAAGGAAATGCTTTAAAGGAAAGGTTGCTCAACAGGAGTATGAGTTCCCATCTTATTCCCCCGGAGTGCAACTTCTCATTCCAGTAATCCCTCCTCCCAGGAGGCCGCATGCAGATTCAGCTATTGTGAATGCTATTGCACCTTCAAGGATATAAACACACACAACGGTTCCCTTTCGCCTCTTTGACCACTGATGTAAGACAATAGGTCCTCAGACTAGCCATGTTTTTTATGCCCAGTGCCATTATATTTAGCTTGCTATCAAAGGAAAAATGTGTTCTGGGAAGAAAGTGCCATTAACGCAGCTACCCCCAAACAAATGGAACTGGTAAACCAGTACTTCCAAAAGAACAGGAAGACACGCCATAGCACTGAGACAGACTTCCCTTTGACTCCCGTTCAGCGGTCCTGGCATTCTGCTGGGAATGCTTAAAGCTTTTCCAAGTTAAACAGCAACTCCTGTACATGCTCTTGACAAGTTCATTACCCCTGCCACGCATGCTATTGACCAGAGAGCTATCCTTAAGGTCAGGGTTATTGTTCTTCTGAAATTCCTTCTTATCCAAGTGATAATATGCATCTGCATGCTGGATTTTTACACAGTTTCTCTAAAGATGTAGGAAATAATGTAAATGAATGAAACACTGCCATGAATAGAAACTGTCTCATTTCTACTCTCATTATCTAACCCCCCTCCAGTTACACACACACACACACTCAGACACATAAACCCTCAGGTGAGTCTGACCTGCCTATAATAAGCGGTTTGTACAGCACAATCTCTCAATCATAGATTAATATTGGAATTACTCTAGTGTGTGAGCCTTAGGGGACTCTCAGCGTTTATATTTAACCAGGCCTTTGGCTTGCTAATCCTTAAATGGCGAGCCACCGCCTCTAGCCCATTCTGCTCTGATAGAAATACTTCTATTACATGGTAAGAGTTAGCATGTTGAGACTTTATAATGTCTGGTGCCAGAACAAGTCCAATGACTACATTTATTTAGAAAGCAAGCGCATTAATCCAGCAATGAGACTCATTATGCACTTAAACAGTCTCGTTCCAGTACAAATGAACAATTAGCGACACTTGATGATGAAAGCTTTTTATCAAAGCCCGAAAGCATGCACAGCTTCCCTGTGGGAAACAATTTTTTAAAAGTCTACAAATAAAAGTAGATGAGTGTTAGATGAGCACTTATTATATACTAATTTAGAAATCAGGACAAATCTACTCTATTGTTTTGACATATTTGGAATACAGACATCTCCTACAGTGGGCCAGTTTCACCAACCTGATACATTCCACTGAATTGAGCATCTGACGCAAAAAAAAAACAAAAACACAAAAAAACCATTGGATCACCCCAGAATCGCACTGCCACTTTTGGAAGCAAGTTTTGTGTAGCCAGAAGATCCATCATAAGCCCATGTCTTATAGTGATCCAGGACATGTTGGTTAAGGCTGCTTCCGGAAATTTCTCTCTTTCCCCTCAGATAAGGATGCATGGTCATGGCTAGTGATGCAAAGGAAAGCTTTGCACATATCAGCCCTGCTAGTGGTCAGAAAGCATCCCACATCAAATGTGACTCAGCTATTTCACGCCAAAGTCTAACATGGTGGTGTGAAGGGAACAGTGACGCACAGAACTCACAAAACGCTCAAGGCTATGGACAACAAATTGCAGAAACACAGAAATGTAGGTCCAGAGACTTGAGAAAACCACACTGGTGTGATCAGATCTTAACAACTGCATGGTAATTCTTCAAGATGAAGAGTGGAGAAATGAAAAGATTCTTTTATACAATGAAGCCTCAATTCTTAGTCTTTAGAGCATTGAAAAACCTGTGAGGTTTGTAGAGATCATGTACAGTAGGGAAAAGATTATCAAAAACACCAAATATAAACAATGCCTCATTGAAAAATATGCATCATGCCTCATTTGTGATACCTGCGTGTACTCAACAAATCACTTTGGGCTTAGTGGGTGGCAGTGTAATAATGTTAGTTATCAACAATAATCTACCACAAAGGAACATTATTTTAAAATATAGTTATACACGCCATACATAATCTCAGAATCTCACGCTATCCGTTTTGGCCTGTAAAAATGGCTGATAACAAATGTGCTTTGGCAGCCTGCTTAATTTCCAAAGAACACACACTTATTTCTAAGTGCATACTGAACTTCACTTGTCAGCACACCCTTTTAGACTCAGCAGTCCTTCCCATCCCGGTGGGAGATGTATTTCGGCGCTGATGCTAGCGGATTAGCAGAACAGGTTGCACAGAGTGCATGGGGTGAGGGGATTCTCAGTACCACTCCTTAGGATCATTTTGTGAAGTTCACATGTGAATGGTCAGTGTAACAAAGACGACACGTTCCTAAATGTGTTCGCATTGATTAAAGACACCAAATCATGCTTATGTAAGCATTTCCTATACACTTGTGCTTTCATATTTTGGAAATTGATGTCTTAGATCGTCATATTCACAAAAATGCCTTTAGTCTGAGGGGGAAAAGAATGGGTTAATGTGTAAACATTAAGATTTTAAGGGGAACTGAGCATTTAAACAGAGGCTTTGTGCAGGCAATCCACACTCTAATCAATATCGTAATCATGTTTGCGCAACCTTTTTTATTGATTAAAGGATGTTTGTGACACTCTCCTGTTATCAGCTTTTAATCGTTACCTTAAGTCAACACTATACAAGGATATTGCACTTACATTCTTAAAGAATTACAAACACACTTCAAATACACTGGAAACCATATTTGGGAATCGCCTTCAAGAATCAGACTGGCTGCCTGCTATGCCATTGTTTTCTAAAGTATATGCTTTGTTTGTGTGTGTCTGTGTGTGTGTGTGTGTTCCTAAGATATCAGACGCTCTGCAGGAGAGCTACGCAACGTCAGTGCTGTGGCAGTTCCTGAGCTTAGGCTACGCCCTCATGCTCTGCCCCTTCGTTATCGTCCTTGGGGGGATGTTCTTCCTCGCCACAGCCCTCTTCTTCCTTGACGACCGGGAAGAAGCAGAGAAACAGTGAGTGCCTTTGCTCTGACTCATAATGGCTTTTGAATTATAAATGTGTTAATACAAATGTTATTTCTTTATGAAAACTGACACTTGATACACACATTTTTTTTCCATCCCATTGATCCCTCAATTTTATCCAAGCACTGAAAAGCGGAAGGGTAATTTTTCATTATCATCACATAACGGGAGCCTAGAAAAATGGCTGTTGCTATGGCGATTATGGTGAGCTTGGCAGTGCTTGTGCACTGGTGAATAGCCTCAGGTGGAAGAGCTAATCCATGAGGATGAACGAGTGGAAAACGGGATGAGGGAGAGATTAAAATCGGACTCTATCTAAACAAAGAGATTTCTGCAGCACAGATGACAGGCTGCAGAAACCTAGAATAATAACCTATGCTGCGCTATAGTTTTAGAGGTCAGTATTAACGAGAACAAATTTCAGCTTGAGGCATATTTCAAGCAGAGGCAACTATAGGTAACAGCTGCCCTTGAGCTCACCTGTAACCAGCTTCCACTGGTCAGAAAATCACACCTCTGATCTCAGGCTCATGCACTGGGAATTTCAGGGTTTTGTCATTTTGTCTAGTAAAACAAGAATCATGGAGAAAGTGCTATAAGTCAGCAAAACTGCAGTGCTGACTAAAGCTATTCTTACTGTACACAATATCACAATTCACTGCTTGTTCGCTTAGATCATACGTATACAGCTTGCCATGTTTACAATCAAATAAAAATGGTGCATTGCAAAAACACATATCCCCAGGGACTTGGAAGCATCCCAGTGCCTTAAAAGGCAAAGGCAAACAGAATTTCTGAACCCTGAGCGCAAGATACGACTCTCCTTTCTATTATCGAGCAAGCTTCCTGTGTTTGCTTCCATTTAGAAATGACTTCCTTCCAGTCTGGTTACAGACATTTTTAGGTGGGGTGGCATTCTTACCGTCTGTGGCCGTCTATAGACTCCCTGAAGGCCAGAACTCATTACGTTCCCACGATGGGATTCGTGCTACTTGGGCTTAAACCAGTCTAACTAATCAGTCTAAATCAGTAATCTAGCTAATCTATAATGGCAGATTCTCAGTATTGAGATAAATATGTGATAAATTCCAAGTTACTGTATACGGTTACATCAGCTTTTTATATATTTAATTATATTTAATTATATTTAATATATTTAATTAATAAGCTCAATCAATATTTTTGCCCTTACTTATTAAGTGAATGTTCATTTAAAGACCTTGATATTGATATTCACTTAATATAGAGTATAAACAGCACCATAGCACTCCTCCTGCGGTCTGTGTATTACCACATCATTGCGCAGTGTGGGTTAGTGGCTCGCCTGCATTGCATCCTGTATATTAACCGCATTAACCTTTGTGTCATACAGGAATAGATAATACTGGGTATACAGTGCAGAGCAGGGCACGCTTCCTGAGAACTCGACATATTCTGAAGAACTCTAGTACAGTAGCGTGGCATTCATAGATAAGCATTCTTAAGGCGTTCATTGTCACAAAACACCGTGGTGTTTAAAAATAATCACTCATTTACTAAGCTGCTGTAAAAGGGAATTTTAAATGTTAGTAGGAATTAAAAAGAGAACCTAACCAAACTAAAAGCCTTTGGTCAGAGGATTTTGTGTATGAAATGTACCTTTAAAACTCTTAAGGCACTATTGTGCTATTAAAGGCACATTTCTATTGTGACTAAAATGTCCATGTACAGTACTTTTATATCAGGGTGAATAAACACAACAACAGGAACATGCTGTTTTCCAAAAAAAAATTGCCATGACCTTTTATAATCCCCTCCCAAGAAAACTTTAAGAATGAAAACTATATGGCAGATCAGAAACAGTTTAAAAAAAAAAGTGCTTAATCAAGTGTGTAGTCCATGATTCACAAATATCTCTTATAGGACTTAAAACATCTCTCTCTCTCATATATGTATGTATGTGTGTATATATATATATATATATATATATATATATATATATATATATATATATATATATATATATATATATATATATATATATATATTTAAAAGGCCAAAAAGGAGAATGAACAGCATTCACTCGCGTGATGGCATCTATTTCTGTGCCTCCTAGACTGTGACTTATTATTTCTTGGTTTTAGTCTTTTTTTGGCTGAAAGGGAGCCATTTATAGAACAGAGTAAGACACAGATTGCTCACAGATGCACTCACAGTCACATAGACACACACACACACACACACACAAACACACGTGTGAGGCTCATCCGTCCCATCGGTTTTGCTGCTGTGGAATCGTTAAGTGCCCTCAAGGGCACAGCATGTATATGGGCATAATGTACCTATGACATTCAGCAGATTGTGAGTCAAATGTGACATTATCACATTAATATTAAACAAAACATCTCCCTTATAAAAATAAAGAAATATTAGGATGAAACAGACTGTAAAGTGAACAATGTGGATTGTACATTGCTGAACTTGACCACATGCTGGTGTTTGTCTGAGATGCAGATTAATTCTGTTGATGCTGTAGTAGTAGCAACTTTTAATGTGTGATGGATGGGTTCAGAGAACCGTTTGCTTTTATCTTCAGAAGATCAGAAGTTCAAATTCTGATGATGAGACATCCATCCGTGGCCAGGAGTCTAGAGAGAGTGCAAAAATTGCACTCTGACTGGGAGGGATGGCATACCCTCTCTCTCCTGTCAATCAGAGCGACACTAGCTAATCATGGGTGTCTGTGAGCTCATGTATGCGGAAGAGGGCGGATAGCGCTTTCCTTGAAGTGTGTTACCGTGCCCTGTAACGCAGCATGAGCAGCAGTTCGAAAAAGGTGTAGAAGTTGGGTTCACGTGTCTTAGAGGGAGCATGTGTTTGCCCCGCCCTCCTGGGTGGTAGCTGTCATGTTAGCTAGTGGGTGGGAATTGGCAAAACCAAATTGGGGAGAAAATAGATGATTGTGTGTAATGGTTATATGTCACATCCCATCATATTTGTTCTCTATCTTTTGTTTCTCAAGGAGGAAGCAGCTCTCCCGATCGCCGTCTGCAGTAAAGGTAAGACAAAGTCAAATTGCACTTCACTGAGTCACTTAATTTGTTTCTAAAAGCTTTCAAAGTAATTTTCTTAGGCAGTGTGTCATTTCAGTGGCATTTACTTACGAAGAATTTGATGATTCATTTGCCGGTCTCTAAGAGTACAGAGAAAACTGGGGAAGGAACTGATCACATTTTGCCATTAGTAAGACGAGAGACCAAAAAAAAAATCCCCATTTAATATTTATAGAATTTAATCTTTTTAATCTTTATTGTAAAAAAAAAAAAAAAAACTTTACTGGGAAGAGAGTCCATAAAGACTCTTAGTACGTTTGCTGCAGTGAAGGAATAGAATTGAATAAAATGGAACTGTAATGAGATTGATCTCACTTCTCCCATCTGTTATGTGTAATACACTGGCCAAGCTGATATCTAGTACCCTTTCATGAGCACATTCCTGCCCTTCCTCCTCTTATCAGGTTTACACACTCACACTTCGCTCGTGCCAGTGCGTGTAATTGCCAGAGCCCCGCTTGCCTAAAAAGAAAAGATTGAAGAAAAAAAAAGGAAGAAAACAAAACATATTGCAGGCAGGGAACTCGAGCTTTCCAGAGTTGCAGACGTTTACAATGGGTGTTTGGGTGTACCCGACTAAAAATAACAAAATCAGTGCCCGGAGAGAGTTACAGAAGTGGTTTTCTGTTTTTAATGTTGTTGTGACGCCGCTTTGGAAGGTTATTGTGTTGAGGAAAGGCAGTGCCACCTCTTCATGTTCGACCAGATTCCTGCTGGCTCGAATGACCTACATTTCCTTAATGAATAAATGGCACATGATTTTCAGATAGGCATACGTATAGGTGAGATTCTTTGCTTTGCTGAAACCAGCAGCAGGGATTGACCCCATGATCACCTCACTCCCAGCCAAGTTTACAGCATATCACAATATTCATTCATTTTGCAGCAGTACTTACCATTTACGTATAATTTCTAACTGGACAAATAACTATTCCTTGCTGATTAAAAGCCATGCTGATTGAGAGGTTACACTCATTCACTAATTATAAAATCAGTACATATTTCTCTGCCCTGGTGGCTTAAATTGTTATCCTTATTTTTTCCTCATTAATGGGTTGCGTAGATATTAAGGTGCTTTGTGTAGAGATCGACAAATATCCATTAGCATCCTTTACACTAACTACTGCAGACGACAAAATGAGAAGCAAGAACATATGGCATTTTAAAGGGAAAGTCAAAGGCAAATGGAAAGCTGTGCCATTTGCTGAAAGCTATTTGCTGAAATTGCAGTGCTGAAATTATGATCCATTAGCCTTTTACTGGTGCAAACCTAGACAGAGATCAGACAAACACAGATCCAATTAAATGCCTCTCCTGTGCCCTGGTCCATGGCAAGGCAGCAAGTCTCAGGACACGCTCTTGACAGTCCTTAGTCTCTCAAGAGAGCTCTTAACCGAGGTTATCTTGTAAGGAGTGGTTTAAGGGCAATGCTTTTGACTTCTATTCAGTAAAACTGAACTAGCAGATGGACAAGTATTTTACAGAGCACAAACTGGAGAACTGATTGACACAGCCTTCTGTCAGCCTTATACATAGCCTTATGGAATTTACCTTTATACCAAGCCTTTTTGTAATATTAATAATTCTAATGTTAGGAAAATCGATCAAAATGTCCTTACAGCATAATTCTAACCATTAAATTCCATATACGCATAGTCATAACATAACTGTGCTGCATATTTGTGGAGCTGCTGGAGTGATATGGTGGGTTTTTTTTTTATTATTATTAAGGTGTGGCCACAAATTAATATATTAAGCCCACGAGTTAAGTTTCCTCAGGTCTGATTCATGGTCACAAAAAAACTTAACTCATGGCAACTACTGTATTGTAAAATGAGTGAGTCACAGAAAGAAATCTGTGTCAGACTCATTTTAAAAGATTGGTAAGTGATTGAAGTCCTAAGCATGGAGATGATTGATACAATTACACTTTACATCAATCTTGGAATGACACACAAAGACAAAGTGGAGTCACTGGTATTGCAACATGGATACTGTAAGCCTGTGTCAACTCACCTGAGTTCTCAAGGCAAATGAATTTTTTCCACAAAGTAACAGAAAGTGTGACATTCCACAATAATATTAAGTTGTGGTCATGAGATACTTTTTTGTTTGTGGCCTCAATATATTTATTCATGGCCAAGCATTATTAAAAAATAAACACTATGTCACCTAAGAGACTCCATACCTTTCAGGCGCGTATGTAAGTGAATTTTCACCCTTTCAGTGTTGACAAAGAGGGAACGAAATTAATTCCAGAGACAATAGTCTCTGTAATTTAATGCAATTAAGGGAAATTGAACACGCAAATGCATTATTGCTTTAAATCCCATAATCCGATGTTAAAGCAAATTTGCTGAACCAGTTATTTCATTAGAATAGTGTCTGTTGGTGTGTATGCACTTGGGGGATATTATACTGAAAACAATAGAGCTCTTGGCCCAAAGCTCTAACTCGTGTCTAGTTCCAGCCAGTTTAGTGAAGCTGAAACTGTACATTGTTACAAGCATAATGAGATAAAAGTAATAAGTCAAGCTTTTGACTCTGCAAACATTGTGGATAGGACAAAAAAACAAAACAAAAAGAGGACTCGTGTTTTTCTAGTAACACCAATACGAGTAAAAGTATAATATTAGAAGATCAGTGTATGGCTTGAAAAGGAGTTTTGGGGCTGTTTTGTCAGCATGACCTGCAAGCACCAGAAGACAGATGGCACGGTGGCTTCGAAGTGATAATTGCATGGGAACATCCTGTTGGGAAGCCACTCACTCACTCACTCTTTCTCTTTTTCATAGGTCACCAAGTGAGAGAAGGTCTGGAGTGGGAGGATTGAGAGCGAGCCGAGGAGTGGGCGAGATGAACAGAAGGGAGGTGGAGAGAAAAAAAAAAAAAAAAAGAAAGAGTAGCTAACCCACTCGACACATATGCTGCACATCACCATCATCACCATTGTCGCTCATCATCTTCACTCTTACCATGCTCTTCATGTCTGTTGGGTGGAAGCTGAACTTGCTTTGCTGCAGAGACACGATCACGTCCTACCAATGAAGTAAAGCAATGCTGGCAAGTCAGCCATCCTGCAGCTGGTGGGCAGCTCTCAAATCAACATGTAAAGGCCAGTAGGAATTACGGAAGGGTTGAAGGAGGGGATTAATAATCCCCTTAGTGCCATACTACTGAACACGGACGTGCACTCTGTCCTGTCACGCTGCCTGTCAATCTGCACCAAGTGCCATAGCATCACATTCCCAGAACTGACCACGCCTACAGCCGAATGAAGCTCACTGATTGGTTGTGTAAATATGGAAATGAAGGCATCAGTGATCTCACAGTCATCTAGTAGAAACGGCTGTATGGCTTAGCCTGCCTTAATAACGTTGGCACGGACAGATGTCTGGTCCCTGGTCATCTTCTTTATGTCTGTTCTTTTTCTTACATCTTTCTTTGTCTTAGCACTTACTATTTTAACACCATGCCAGTCAAATGATGCAATCAGACTACATAATCACCTATAATATATTTGCTCTATAATTTTTGTATGTTCATAAATAGGAAACCCAAGGTGTTTCATAGAGGATGCTGGGTTTAAAAAAAAAAAAAAAAAAAAAAAAAAAAAAAAAAAAAAAAAAAAAAAAAAAAAAAAAAAAAAAAAAAAAAAAAAAAAAAAAAAAAAAAAAAAAAAAAAAAAAAAAAAAAAAAAAGAAATGCCGTAAAATGTAGAGAAACACTGGAGTGTAAATATGAACTGTCCATCGGATCTTTGAAAATCCGTTTATTTTTGTCAGACTTTCTACCATCCATAACCTCAAAAAACACGCCAAGGATAAAAAAAGGGAACAATAACAAGTGGGAAAAGTCTTTAGTGGCTTGTGATAATGATTTTCTTTGAGGGATTCTTTACAAGGTGCCAGCTCTCTCCATGGAAAAAGAGGCAGAGGATAAGATTTAACAAGCTCTAGTGGGTGAGAATAGTCGTCTTTGTATGCTGGGTTCTAATATTCGTTCAGTAGATATCCCTTTCTGAATGTGAGAAAGAGAGAGCTTGAATAGTGATACATCTAACGTCGTCAACAAGCTACTGAAATCCATCCAAGAAAAAAAGGTTTCTTTCAAAAGTTTAGGTTGAATTTGTTGTTTTGTTTTTTTTTTTATTAAGGGAATATATTACCTTTGGGTTATTTACAGTTAGAAAAAAGAAGGTGTTAACCACTTCATGTTGTTATGCCATGTTACGAGAGAACTTGTAACTTTGGTAACAAAACTATTACGAGCAGGTCAAAGTTTGGGACTTAGTTTTTTAACAGGGTGACTCTTGTTGCTGAAATACACGTTTCATAGATAGTGAAATTTTTTTAATGTTTGAAATGCTACCAAGTAGACATGAATAATTAAGTATTTGTATAAATTAGGAGAAGCACTTTGCTTTTAAAGACGTCCTGGGTAAGGGAAAAATAACGAAAACCCACAAGAGTTTACCGTTTTTATCGTGGAAATATATAATATTGTTGTTTCTCAAATGATTTGTAAATACAGTTTGTTGTAAAATATGCAATTTCCTAAAATCCACTTAACATTTCCAGAAAGGAAAAGCTTTGATAAGAGCAATGATTTATATATTTTCACTCTGAGTTTTGGTTTTAATGATTAGGTTTTTTTTTTTATTATTATTTTATTTTAGCGCTGACACAAGAAACCTTTCACCAAATGGAAATGATCAGGCTTTGAAGCTTTGTATAGTGTAGACGTCCTCTCGAAAAAAAAAAAGGAAAAAAAAAAAGGAAAAAAAAACCATGAGCAGAGGTTCCGTCTTTTTTCACATTGAAAAAAGCACCTTGCATATAGATTGAAGTGTCATTTGTTCTGGAAGAGATTGACAAAAAAACAAAAAACCGCTGTATTGTGAAGGTCTGACTCATCACTGGGACTGCAGGACACCATGTTTATTTCTCAGAGCTTTCATCATGCCAGGTGAAAAGCTATCTGAATGTGATTCTGTCCAATCCAATGTGTTTACACATGCAAATTCATTTTAATTAAGCTTTTTTGTATTCTTCTTTTAAGGATGTCTTTTTTTTCCGTTCTTTTTACAAATATTAGTTTTATATATGATAATGCTATAAAAATGGACAATTATGCAGTGATTTTAATATATTGTAAACTAGCTTTGATGCAAGGTATTTATTTTTCATTTATGTATTAGCATTTTTAAGAAATCTCTACAAATGGAAAAGAAGCTTCTGGATATTATGATTTTTACTCTCTGTTTGTCCTTATTAGTGAAAAAGCCTGGATAGTTCATCATCTCAAGGAAATGTGCTCATTCATACTCATGCACACACACCAGCTTATGCACACATACCAAACAACAGCACAGCATGAATTTACAGTGCACCCAAGTCCTCTTAGACCAATCAAATGTCACTTTTTATTTATGCATTTTGCACATTTGGGTGTGTTCAGGGTTATTATTTTTTTTCCCAATCCAATAGTTATACACTGGCATTATGTGCTATAGGGACTGTACCTATTTAGTCACATTACATATTCAAGCTACATGTTTATTTTAGTTTTTTTTGTTTATTAGATGATCTACAGGCTTGAAAATCACAATGCCAAAATAAAATCACCATCAGCGACATACAAGAGCTGTTTTTTTTTTTTTTAAACAAGCTCGCTTTAAACAAAGAGTCATGGAGTTGATGGTGTGTATTGAGAATGTGTTCTTTCTTGTCATACAAGAGTTGTGTATAAAGAAACCTGTTTCTGATGTCGAGCAGAAACTTAAAGGGAATTTTATTTTTAAGAGCAAGCGTGGTTAAAGAGAACAAAAAAACATGTCCAATAAACACTATTATTACTATATAGTTACTGTGATGCTCCAGCTGGAGGAATATGAGATGTAAACATATATGTAAGTGATGAAAATAAACTTATTTAATCAAACCATGAAGTTGTCGGTTTTTTGTGGGGTTGTTCATCTTGCTGAAATACAGGATGTGAATAATGCTGTGCATGGATAGTTTAGTCTTTGAAATGCAAATTTGGAATAAGGAAAAGACTAAATGACAAACTGAGTAAAAAAAAAAAACAAAAAAAAAAAACCATATCTCAGTCAATAATCATGGGCAGGACATCTGATCTAGGGAACTTCACAGAAAGGGTGCATGAATGGGCCCTAATGTGAAAAGTGCGTACTGCAAATACCTGAGAAGGAAGAATGGAGACTTTCACAGGCTCCGAACAGAAGCGTTTCTCTTCTTCATTCCTCCAAACAGAGAGGTGGAGAGAGGCTGAATTTTCATCAGGCACTGAAAGAGTCAATCCGGATGTTGGGGGACCTGAATGAAGTCCTACATTGTGAAGAAATTTGTTCTGCACCTCAGTCGCCCAGTAGGTTTCTGTTCATAGAAGGGAAACATTTAGCTGCCAACCCACGAAGAAGGTCGCTAGTGTGTTGACAACACACACACTCACTAAATTCTTACACAAAATGACAAAAAGTGGCTGTGTATGAGGAAATACAGGTACATGTATCAGCCCAGCTACAAAATGCACACACTAGCTCTTTTCACATATTCACCTATCACACGTGAAAAACAATATTTGCCCAAGGTGGAACACATTCACCCCAAACTGCATGCAAAAGCAAAATGAACAGGTCACAGCTGAGTACAGAATTACTTCATAACCTGCAACCCAGGGCTGGCTGGTATAAATGGACCAGAAGGGCAAAGCCCAACCTCTGTTTCAAGAAAAATAAAAATCACAGAAGCGTTTTGTGTGCGTGGGTGTGTGTGGTTTTTTTTATTTTTTTTTTAAGAAAAACTTGGCTAGGGCAGCTTTTCTGTTTACCATGCATGCTTTTTGGGAAGAGACACGGCATGATTACAGAAACACGTGACTGAAACGTTGCTGTTGCCTATCTGTATTTCAACAAATGTGTGCGTTCCTGTGTGTATGCATAATAGTATCTATGAGATGGCGTGCTATACGGCTCAGACCTTATAGGTTTTAGAATAGTAACACCAAGGTTCTGATGTTTTAACCCTCCCATTCAGTAGTATCACTGCTGCAAGCTACTGTCAAAGGGCTGCAGATTTTGGTTTCCTTCTATGTTAGATACACAAAGCACAAAAAGTGAAGATCAGCAGACAGACATTGACAAAAATCCCATCTCATGATTGAATACTGACAGCTTAAAAAGCAGAAAACGTATGACTTTTAGTACCGGAAGATGTTTAGCAAGATTGGGAACAGTCAAACTTATTGATCATGAGGCCTTTTGTCCTCTAAGGTCACACAGGAAACTTAGCATTCAAAACAATATTGCATCAGAGATGGCAAAAGAGTACCAAAGCACGGAAAAAGGGACAGCGTTTAAAAAGTCTTATTTGTATGTTAATTTGACCACATCACAAGCCACTCTGAACTCGGCACATACGGTATGTACATTTGAATAAACTAAGTAAATAACAAATCATTAACTGTATATTAAACCTGAGTCTCTTCAGATGACATCCAGATTTAGTTTTAAAAAGAAATTAGCCATATGGGGGCACGAAAAGGTGAAAGGGGAGCACTTTCAAAGTCAACACGCCCAAGCACGAATTGACAGGAAATACCAGGGTGTAGTCAGGAAGACATGGTTCCCCTAAAGTCAGCTGGAAATTCCACATGCGCTTTCCTTATAACTGTTAAAACAGTCCAGTGAAAGAAAACCGACATAGCAGGTAATTTTTGGGTGCACTGCCAACCTTAAATAAACAATAACGTTTAGGGAAAATACTACACTCTGTTTTTTTTGGGGGGGTGCTATTATTTTTCATCGACACCTATTACTACTGGATGATTATGTTTCATGCTGTCTTTTCAGCATGAGTCTTGTTATACAAGTCCGGACTTCATGTCCGCTCGCCATCTAAAGTGCCTAATTTTAGTTGCTTTTAAAAGTATAGAATTATACGTCAGGAAGTAGATCTAGATAATGAATAGTGGGCTAATCACACAAAGTATGTTCAAAAGCATTCCCCCAAAACCACTTTGACAAATTGTGTAATTGTGGTGGACAATGAAGTCAAAAGAAAGGCCAGGCAGTAATGAAAAGCCAGGACACACACAAAATTCATAAGAATACAGGTCTGGTCCATTAAATGTGCACTCAGTGTTACTTGGAAAGATGGCATTCTTTAAGACTACTTAAGTCTTTAGATGTTGATACCTGTCGTGTACCACCCACTAAATCACAAGGCCCTCCACCCTGCGATTTCCTCCACTCAGGAGGTAAGTGTGACATCAATCACACATAACCTGGGACAGGATACTCACCTGTGGCTTACATGCTACTGCAGGAATGAGGCTGAAACATAGCTGACCTGCTATACATCAATACCTTTTGGCATTTGGAATGAATATAGGAGGAACTTCCATAGAAGAAATTCAGATGTTTACCATATGTAAGGTACAAAACCCAAAGTGCAAGAGAAATATCACAGAAATATCCTAAGGTTTAACTTCGGTTTAGGTGACACAGCTCTGCCGTGTCTGTCTCTGTACCTGTCTTTTAATTTACATATTATTTTATGGCATTCTCAACATTCGTCATGTCATGCAAATGTGATTCAATTGAGATTTTGATATATCTGTTTCTGTCCTAAGGGCTAGTTTATTTAACTACAAATCTGTGCTCAGATTTTCAATTATAAAATAATATTCTGGCAAAGAAGCCCTTTAAAGTAGCAAAATGAACACAGATGTACAGTATAAACACAACAGTTAACAACTGCCTTGACTATAGGTAAACATTTCAAAATTAAAGTATTTTCTGTATTTCATCATCATTATTACCTTCATGCTATGAGTTACATTTTTTTTAGGGGTGTAACACAGTGACACTATCTGTATCTGTATTCAGATTTAAACCCAAAGAATCAAATCAGAAGCATTTTATTCACCATATATATTTACATGTATTTTTCTTGGTGTTTGGTCACAACACGATACATTTAACACAGTTCACAACACACACACCTCACAGACATTTAACGGAGCGGTACAATTATGATATATAATGAATAACAGCAATGATATCTAATAATGACAATATTAATAAATAATAATATATTTAATAAAGAGTAATAAATAGTAGTATTTATTAAAATGTTTAATAATAATAATAATAATAATAATATGCAAGTGTCTTTGTATTCAAAGTGGGAATGACCTAAACCAGTAGTTTTTGTTTTTTTTTATTATTAAATATGAATGATCCCATTTGCTCAGTTATTATTTTTGCTTGTACCTACTTGTGATATTATCTATTTTCCCAAAATATAAGCAAACTAGTAGCCCAATTTTAATCACCACAACCCTGACCTGGCGGTTACTAAGGATGAATGAATGAATGAATGAACTCCAAATGCATCCCACAGCAACTCATGTTCACATTAATGAAAGTGGTCTTTCTTTGTCCTGCAAGCTTCATATCTGACTGCTCACACGCATGAAATTAAAAACCTCCTACTCATGTCCTATGGGATCCCAATTCCAGTGCAAAAAAAAGAGTTTTTTATATCTGTATAATCTGTTTACAACACATTATCTGTTTGATCAGAATAATGTATTCATATTGGGTTACATCCCATTAAATTGGAGAACCAGATCCTCTTGCCATTCACATAAACCAAAGTTGCTAGAACTCCCACCCAATTTAACCCCGGGAAATGCTCTTGTATA
Source organism: Pangasianodon gigas (assembly GCA_022758105.1). NCBI lineage: Eukaryota > Metazoa > Chordata > Actinopteri > Siluriformes > Pangasiidae > Pangasianodon > Pangasianodon gigas. Next base: position 8,134,541 of record CM040480.1, read on the forward strand.
TAAAGTAGCTGACCTGTTATCCAAAAAACATTAAAGGTGTTTTAAAATTTTTTCATTTGTAAGTTGCTTAAAATAGTAAGTGACACAGGCGGTGCCAAGAATGCACCTCAAACATTCATCAGAAACACAGTGGTGCTAAAGACATCCTGTATGTGCTAATACTCACATGTGAAATTAGCTGAAGTAAACAATGTGGCTACAGGACTACCTCACTGTGCCAGGTAAACACACAGATGAGCAGGCACGCATGATCAAGGCTTTTCCCAACTGCTAGGAACAGAACACCTCCCACAGGCTTCTAAAAGTGAACATCGCTCTGTTGATTAACAATTACACATAGTACAAAAACATTCACACATGTAAATGTCTGCCGATTTCCTGACAGTCCTTTTCACAGCACCTTAAATAGATACAGATCATTCAACTCCCTCACAAGGCTTCAAAAACACACAATTTATAGCAATTATAGAAGGCGTTGATTAATTATCTGTAACAGCAGCTCAGACAGTAGTTCCGCCTGCAAGGCAAACCACAGGTTTATGTTAATCTGCTCGTTCAAAAACGTACGTGACCAGCATTTCTATAACATCTTACATACGGCCTTACATGGTGGAAGCTGGACATTCACAGATTTAAAAAAAAATAAAAAATTGTAATCATTGAAGTTGTCTGTGAGTAGACATTTATTTAGCATTTCTGGAAGGTGTCTTCAGTTTGTAACAGTCAGAGATAAAGCTATAAAAGTAGTTTTCACACACAAAAGAGTCTTCAGGACAGAGGGATTTGCACTTTCTGGTTTCTCTGTAACATGTAGCTGGATTGTTTTTGTCTTATTAACTTCTAGAGAGAGAAAAAGAGATGCTGCTGTTTGAACAAATGATTTTAGCTGTTATAATTTAAGGGATAACAGGAACTTGTTTCAAGGACATTTCACAACTAAATGTATTAAACGAATTTATTAAACTCCACATGGATTAAAAGTATGCATTGTAATAGTATGTAAGTATGTATTGTTATTCAATAAATAAAAAAAAAATGTTAGCATTGGAAAATTGCTGTGGTATAAAACAAGTAAAACACTTCAGTGTGTGCTGTTATAGGAAAGTTTATATCTCTTAATAGTTGATTATTTTCCTATAACAGCCACCTCATCATGTTTTATTCCTTATATGTCAATCCTACAAATACTGCAGCAATGTTGTAGTAATGTAAACACAAACTTTTCTATAGCGAGCCTAACCTGGATAAAGTGGATATTGAATATAAATGAATGAATTTTACATTTGATTCTACTGAAAAACTTGGCACCACTCATGTCACATGTCACAGCTTCTATACTTAGGTTGGATTTTGGCTCACTTGTAAGTTGTGATTAAAAGTATCTGCCAAATGAATAAATGTAAATGTCCAAAAAGATAATAATAATAAAAAATTCATCTGTACACTTCAACACATCCTCATTTAATCAAAGGCTTGGTACCTGGTTATACAAGTTGAGCAACAGAGAATAAAAAATAAACTTCGCAATTTTGACACCTCTGCTTTTGGTAGTACAGTATTAGAGCTAATTTCTGGAAAAAAAATAGGACATCTCCAGTTTCCTTATGTAGTTATAGATGAGGTGAAAATTGGAATGAATATAGTCACTCGACAACCTGAAACTCTGATGTGCTTAATTTTTAATGCTATTTTTGGGCACTTTTCAGGACTCTCAATTCAGAGTGAATACTACACACGCTTGGTCTGTTTAGCTTTCACATAATTAAACACTGAGGCGAACAGAAGCCTCAGCTTTTCTTCCCGCTTTTCTAAAAAGCCTGGAGCTGAAATTATTGCTATTCTTAAAGATCTGTTCAGCATGACATAATTGAGCATCCAACTGTTTCCCATCTATTTCTGGTAGAAAACAGCTAAATATATCCGTGGTGTGTTTTATAGCAAATATGTAAAGATGATATGTGCTTCTATGTTATGTGGGAACCTGAATGAGATAAGCCTAGAAGACTCTAAACACTAATAATGCATATTAAGAAGAATAAATTGGTTTTCTCAGTTTTTGAGTTTTATCCCTAAATTAATAACTTATGTACAGTGGATATGTAATATAGCAGTCAACAGAATTCAAATTCAAGTGAGAAAACAAAATAGAAAACTTATAAATAATCAGATTACATAAATGTGCATACCCTTTTATAATGGGGCATGTGACTGTGCTCAGAATTAACCAATCACATTCAGAATCATGTTCAAAAGTAATTATCATACACCTGTCATCAATGAAATGATGCTGATTAACCCCAAATAAAGATCAGCTGTTTTTGTAGGATCTTCTTGATTTCATCCGACTGCTGAAACCATGTAGGGGGACAAAAGAATCTCCATAACATTAGATGTACCATGGAACAACCTCAAGGCCATCATCAACAAGTGGAGAAAATGGTCACCACAGCGGCATTACCAAGACGTCTCTCTAAAATTAACAAAAGGACAAGATAAAAACTTATCCGGCAGGCTGCCAAGAGACCTACAGCAACATTAAAGGAGTTGCAGGAATATCTGGCAAGTACTGGTCATTTCCTGCATGTGACAACAATCTCTCATATTCTTCCCAATCACCATAAACCATGCGGCAAAACGTGTTATGGTCTGATGAGAACAAGATAGCAAGATAACTTTTGGGGCATAATTCTAAAAGATACATTTAGTGCAATACCCATGGTGAAGCATGGTGGTGGCAGCATCATGTTATGGGACTGCTTCTCTTCAGCTGAGGCTCTAGTCAAGATAGAGGGAATCATGGATAGCTCCAAATACCAACCTAGTTTGGCAGAAAACCTGTAGGTTTCTGTTAGACAGCTGAAGTTGAAGAAAAATTCCAGCACAAATCCAAGTCAACAAAGGAATGGCTTTAGAAGAACTTTTGGAATGGGACAGTCAGAGCTCAGATATAAATCCTATCAGGAGATCCTCTCGCAATTTGATAGATCTAGCACAAGGTGCTTTAACAAAGTATTAGTTAAGGGGTGTTTGCACTTGTGCAACCAGGTTCTTGTAAGTTTTTTCTTTTTTCCCCCTAAAACATTTCTATTTGTTTTCACTTGAATTTTGTTGGTTGCTATGTCATATTAAAGGTGGGAAAAGATCTGATGATTTATCTTGGGTTTATTTTTTACATCACAAAACCCTGTAATTATAACAGGGGTGTGTAGACTTTTTATATCCACTGTAAATGACACAGATAATGTAGTAAAAGCGGTTTTACTAGTAATGTTTAGAATTTGTCCGAAAAGCATTTTCCTTGAGAAACAAGGAACAAACAAATGAATGTCATTTTTACAATCTAGTCCAGTAATGTCAAGTGAATGATTAACACAAGGACTTTTGCCCTCTTACATCACACTCGATGGAGGTCATTGTACCAATTTTGTTCTTGGTTTTCGAAGCTAACGTACATTCGTATCAGTTTGTCTGCCCATATGCTAGTAAGTGTTTGTATATAATTTTTTTAAAATTTTAATATGTATTTTTATGCACTTAAGTTTGGGATCTGCTGAGCTTTTCTCCTCTGCGTTCATTCATTCACTGCCACTCTGGCTTTTTGTTCATTCTTGAACCTGGATGTGTTAGTTACTAATTGGGTGTTATGAGGTTTGGGGACACACCTAACAAAACACATCCAAATAATGCAAAAAACAATCCCAAAGAATCCCAACCAAGCAGTGCACACACTTTTTTTGCATTCGTTCACACTTTTAAAGTGGTGAGGAGAAATTTGATGAACTATTCAAGTTTTTGGTTGAAATTTGGTATCATGTCCCTGGGATATTTTCAAGATATTTGGACAGGGACTTCAGAGTACTTACTAGGATTTAGACAAGATATTTCTCGTTGTAATTTTATTTTTAAAAGTAGAAATTGGTAGAAATCTTTTTTTGTGATTAAAATATCAAATCATAACCTCTATAATCATTCTTTACTGTAAAAAGAGATTCTTTCTTCTTAGAAAATAGTATGTTATATTTTCTTGGAACATTCTACATTTTTCAAAAAAAATTAATGTTCTAGACATTTTGAGACTTCTTCCTTGAGCCAACTACCTTTGGTCCTGCTTAATCTGAGAAAGAACCTGAGATATTAAGAGTCTACTGTTTGAAAACATACTTTCCACTAGTCATATTTTATCATTTCATTTGATATTTTATCATTTCAGAGAGACCGTTAGTGACAAAAGCTACACTTGACCAGAATTAAAATCTTAGCTACACACTTAGAAGAAAGGGTCCTTCATGGGATAACAGTAAACTCTCTGAAAGATATTTAGGTTCTTTAATGTACCAAAGGGTTCTGTGCACCTTAAAATGGTTCTCCAAAATGCTAAATGGTTCTTGTTGACTACCCATAATTTATGTAATTGCTGCAATCCATTTATTAAGTTTATCTTTGAAACATTTCTTCATTTTCCTTTTAGGCCTATATAATTGAACAGTTGTCTTTGACTAGGGTTCCCTGTAGAATTCTTGTTGGATTAATCAGGTTATAAGGGTAACACGTACTAAAGGGGTTCTATTCGGACTCTTTTCTGAAAAGGTTCTTCCTAAAATCCTCTGTAGTAGGGTCCTTCATTGATCCTTATTAATAGTTGATTAAGGGTTCATCTGAGGGACAAACCAAAGAACCCATGATGGTACTAATGATGCTGTCTGAACAGTGGTCAAGACACCACCAGGCAAAGTATTTCAGCAGATCAGATCAACGTAAGATAAAAAAAATGGCCATAGTTCCGTGACCCAATTTCCTAAACGTTGCGGTTTTTGTAGAAGATACGTAAAATTATTTATGTAAATGATTTAGCTGAAGGCAGTTTATCAAGAAGGGGAAGAGTATTCACAGAGTTTCATAGATTTACTTTCGCTGGTCTAATTATTGAAGTGACAATATGGCTTGGTTAAAAAAAAAAGTCGCCAACGAAAACAGAATGTTTAACGACAAAAACAGTATACGTTTATTCTCCACTTCAAGTTCAAAACAGATGTATCTCATCTATTCAGAGTCTACGGCATTAATCAAACAAAACAATCACTTTAAAATGATGTGTCTTATTCATAGCCATGACGTAATCACTATGAGTTAAGCGTTAAAAGGTAACATTTGCTGCAATATGTTGTTTATCTGGATCTTTGTAAGCAAAGACCTTCATATAGTATTGTAGTCTTAATACAGCATAGCATATATCATAGATCATCAAGACAGTCTCTCTTTTTTTGATTTCCAAAACTCATCTGTCATTGACTGAAGTACATAAATGGTTATGTATAACCATGTACAGTATGTATGCATTGAATATACATACAGTACATGAATTCTGTTATAGCCTGGGTTGGGTATTGCTAAACTTTTCATGAGGGTCAGAGAAAATGGAGCTGAAACAGAGGTGTTAATTGGTTCTGACATTGAGTTTTCTCTGTGCCTTCTAGAGTTTCTTTTTCCTCCTTCCATTTTTTTAATACAGTGAAATCGTAAAACAAGTATGAAATTAACCAAGCAGCATCAAAGTATTAGTCCAGTACTACTATGTAAAGCGCTGGATCAAAAGTGGGCTTGCAAATGTTGTTCCTGCACCATACATTAATCCCTTCCTTATTTGACAGTTTCTTATGCCTTCAGACATTCAACAAACCACAATTGCTCACAGACTTCTGGCAATATTCAGCTGATCCTACAGAAACCTAATGCTACTTCTCATATTTCAGAATTCCTACCAGTCATTACACTTGCCTCAGCACCTGTGATTATACACCCTGTTCATGTCCGTCCATCCTTTATGTCATGTCTAACAGTTTTACACAGAGGCTGATCCTAGATCAGAGCTGATGCCAGTCATCTCACTTTTACTTTCCACAGTAATCTCTCTTCTTGAGCTCTTTTTGGACATGGGGCATTGCTAAAATAACAGCCGGAGGAGAAATGCCTCATTTTAGAGCCATGCCAAAACCTTTTTTTGTGACAAACAGCTTCCCTCTTTGAGGAATAGAACACCGCTGCTGTGTGTGCAGGCCAGTTTGGCTTGGACTGTGATCACCAAGTGTTTTTATATGGTGTTTATATGCACAAAACATTTATCTTGTTTCTTCTCCATATTTTTTTCTATTAATTTTGCCTTCTTGCTACTTTTCGTTCCTACAGTTTGCTTTCTACTTCTCTTCTGATTTCTGTCCCAAACTGAGTAGTGGAAGCAGGTGTTCACTGTACATGTACTTTAGTGTTTGCTTAAAAGCCTCAGAGATTACATATCTAGAAAGACTGAAATAGTGTGTGTGCTGCACAAAAAGGGGACTTAATCTCAATATTTTTGCACAAGTTGTGTTTACCTGACCTGGGCCATAAATCCTGGTGCGATCAAACCTGCTGAAGAATCTCACGATGAGGTTAACGGATATGCAAGTTACATTAATTCCATGACATACTGTACCAAATATGAACCTTTATCTTAAGCAGAGAGCATGGGACAAAAAGAAAAGGCACACACAGGGACCAGAGTTACATATTAAACAAAAAAAGACCCTGACCAGGACCAGCATTTACTGAAGATGAATGAATGAATGTTAGCTAATGTTTGAAGTACAAAATCCTAAAGCTAACCTCACCTTCCATATGTACAATAAGGTCAGACTTTCTATTGCATACAAAAGTACAAGTAGCGTACAACTACACTAGTCTAGATGTGTATAGAGGTAACTGTTAAGACATATTCAATTTTCAGTAAGTAACTTCAAATGTTGCCTATCAGCAAACAGCAAGAGGTTAACAGCCACATTACCTAATGCTCTGTATTGTCACTAGAACCATAAATCAGGGTGACTTTTCAAATCACCAGAACACTTAAAAAAGATTTCCAATGGTTCAATTAATCAAAGCAGTTCAGTCAAGCAATACAGCCACTGCTTAAATCTGTCCACTTGGACATCTTGCATATGACGTGCATTCTTCGACATGCACTAGGGTCTTGCAGCTGACCTGTGAACCCTGACCTTTAAGCTGACTCTGGCAAATTGATACCGCAGGACGCTGTTGCACATTCTGTTGTATAACAAACCATTAAAAAGCCTAGTAAGCACCACATGGTGTTCAGTAGATCATTGCTGTCTGTCTGCTGATGCAAGAATGTAGACTTTGGAATGAGAAGCTACAATACACATTATGATTAAACCATAACCTCTTAGATGCATGGTGACTATTACTATTATGCATAGTACTAAACTTTTATGTTATACAGTAGGCCTATTCTTTAGTGCAGTATTGCATCACTCAAGCTCAGCTTTTTGGCTGAATTCTTGATTATGTATCATTTTTAAATTTACATTCATTAACATTTAGTCACTACACTACCCAGCATGCAATACATGTTCTCTCCATGTCCACATGGGTTTCTCTGTTTTTTTCCTTACCTCCCAAACCTTGAAATGGTAGGTGAATTGTCAAATTTGCCACGATTGTGTAGCTGTGAATGAGTGTGTACAATTTTGAAATATGTAATAACTCCTCCTGGTTATAATATTTGTGCCTTGTAATGTGTGTATCACAATACATTAAATAAACCAGAAATTGTAGTTAGTGTCAGAATGCAGTTCACTGCGTGTTAGATGGGATTCCTGTACAATCACTATGGATGAAACAAAGCCCACTCCTAAATGATAAATGGAAATGAAGCATATAGAAAGAAGGCACAATAACATTAATGCAGGGATGCTTAATGTATTTGTCAGTGCACATTTTTAGTGCCTTGCTGATTTTACTATTTTTTTTTTAAACAGATTTTATGAAATGCAATGTAATGTCAGTTTGGTAATTAGAAGGTAGTAGTATGATTTCATGGAATAAGAACAACAATCACTGGTCAGAATATTGCATAATATTTCCATTTAGAGGATGGAATGGCAATGAATTATGTTTGAGATCACTGAATTTTCCTTTCTCCTATTAAATACCATTGTAACTGCTCTAGCAAAGTCCCCATGTCACTGCACGCAACCACTAACTTCTCACAGGTATAACAAAAATACGGCACCAACCAACAATTTAGCTCCATAATCACTAAACACAACAGAAATATTTCAGTAGAAAGGCATTTAGTGCACACAACCTGTGAGAAGTTAGAGGTTGTGTGCAGCACTGATGTCACATGGGGACTTCGCTAGAGCATAGCTCCATAATCATTGTCACTGTATAAATGTCATTGTATAATTCTCATTCTACTCCTACCATTAGAACTAATTAGTATACTATCAGTACTAACAGTACTAATATTATTAATATTAGCAATAGATACGGTACTTCATACTGGTGAGTACTAATCCACTGGATGAGGCCGTGGTGTAGTGTAGTGTCATTCACCAATGAGTTGGCTATTTGAGTCAACTCTTTCAGGTCAAGGTTGAGGGCCGACTCACGTATATGAGCCTTTTTTGTATATGAAGGCAATTCTTGCAGTGTAATTTAACCAAAATGCTTCGATGGATCATTTCAACGCCTGAGCTGTTCATTAGTGTGACTGGTGAGGCGTGTGTTTGACTCTCAGTTGTGTGCATGATGCAGCATGACAGGAAGGATCCACTACACTGATGCTTGGTGAAGATACACTGTATGTAGTCGAGTGTATTAGATATCAGGATAAATGGAAATGAAGCATAGATGAAAGAAGGCGGCACAATAACATTAATGCTTAATGTATTTGTCAGTGCACATTTTTCGTGCCTTGCTGATTTTAATTTTTTTTTTTTTAAAAGCAGATTTAATGAAATGCAATGTAAAGTAACGTTCATTTGCTAATTAGAAGGTAGAGTATGATTTCATGGAACAATTTCAACCATAGAACAACAATCACTGGTCAAAATATGGCATACTTTTTCCATTTAGAGGAAGAAATGGCAATGAATCATTTGGGAGCCAAATGATTCATGTCTTATCGTTGACCTGAGTCAAATGATCCAACTCGTTGAAAAGAGGCAGATTTCCCATCACTACCCTGGTGACACTGGAATAACGGACAGGTGTAAAAAGCTCTACAAAACTAAGGGTAATCTCTAATCTACCATACCTTCATAAAAGGGAAGATAAAATGCAACGGTTTTAAAGAGGGCTCTGTATGGAGCGCCGAAATGGCACAAGCGTGCTGTGCAACACTATTTATTTTACCTTACTAAATATAAAGGCCAAACAAGAGAGGGACTGAGCGCACGAGAAATATAAACATTGCTGATGGTGCCACAGGGACTATCGCAGTTACACACCTGCCTGTGTGTAAGCATGTGTGCTTATGCTTATGTGCGTGCGTGTATGTGTGAATTTTTTAACTATCATTGCAACAGTGTGTGTTTATTTTTTCATAGGCATGCATTTGGCTGTGAGCAGCTAAACATAGCCGTGTGACAAATTGGAAGGAGTGAGACAGAAAAATTGGCACTTCATGAGCAGAATCTTTCTAATTCAATCTTCATTTTCCACCTGACTGTCCCACTGGTGCGATATCCATCACTCTTACCTTTTTCCTGTTTTCAGTCTGTTCATCGCAATATGCTCCATCAGTACCTTTCCATCTCCCCGGATTTGTTTGTCACAGCTGCAGTAGGCATGGTGGTGTTAGAGGAACAGAGCATGCTGGGAAAGAGGCAGCAGGAGACAGACAGATTTGTAGGATCCGGATGGCAGGGTATCAGAAAAGACAGAAATAGAGAAAGAGTAATGGGTGGAGTTAGAGAAGATGCTATAGATAACTCATCAGTAAATGAACATCCTTCATAGGAATGAATGGGCAACTTCAGGCTGTCATTTCAAGCTCGTCTTCCTTCTCATTTTTTAAGCCTGTATGAAGACGATTTGCACTCCAATAGCACCACATTCATAAGGTTTTTCAAAAACAAGTAGTTTTTTTTTTAAATATAAAACTGCCGTTAAGATTAGTTTACCCAGGACCAGTGGAAAGATTTTCCCTTCAAAGCCTGACTATGACCTTAAAATTATACACAGACAGAAATCTTATCCTCAGGTGTTGTAACAAATAGTCCAGTGTGGTCTAAGAAGGCGATATCAGTGTTCAAGCATCCGAGAGAGTAATTGACACATCATTCAGTAAAGCTCTACAATTCTCTCCTATTCGCTAAGGCATGCTAATGGCCAGGTTTGAGTTACAGTCCTTATCTTTGGGCTGCCGGAGTGCAAACAGAGTCGATTCTCTGATTTCTATAAACTCACAATGCCCTCTACATGAGCCAGAATTACAGCTAGGGGGGAAAGCCCTGAATGATTCAGGGGTCCAGAGTGAGACGACTGTGTCTTAAAGGAAAAATCCATCCTGAACGACTTGCATATTAACCTTTCTAATCAACACGTGGTCTTCAGTGACATCCAAGATTTGTTTTCAAATGAAATTCTGAGTTGACTTTGGTAAAAAAACCAAAGGGCTATTTTCACCTTGGCTAATGGTTTTCTACATTACCCACAATGCCAATCGACTACCTGCCACTCTCATGTTCATGCTAATACCATCTTCCTTTATCAACACCATCTCACTCATTATATTGTAGATCACTAACTATCTGAGCCAAGACTCTCCTGTAACTCATCTGTGTTGTATAGCTGCATTGCATTCTAGACTCCAAAGTTTGCTTTCTCCACTACTTCTATGTTGGATTTCTCATTAATATGATTTCCGGCAGCACTGGAAAAATTGGGATTGAGAAAAGAAGCTCTTGCACTTTTGCTTTTAGGAGCTAACTCTGAAACCTGACCATTATCCCTTACATCTGAGATCAATGGCTATTTATTTCTCCTATTAAATACCAGTGTAACTGCTCTAGCAAAGTCCCCACGTGACTGCACACAATCTCTGACTTCTCACAGGTATAACAAAAATACGGCACCGACCAACAAATTAGCTCCATAATCACTAAACACATCAGAAATATTTCAGTAGAAAGGCATTTAATGTGTTTTTCAATAAATCAGACTGCTGTTTTGGTGTTAGGTGAGGGACCAAGCAAACTGTTATTAGCATTACCTTTTAATTTGACAGCTGTCAATATAAATCGATATCTGGAAAACAAAGATTCAGTCTCACTGTCGAGTTTGTATATGCGATCTCATTGTGATTGGATCTGTGTAACTAGCTACAGCAGGAAGTCAGCTAGACATCAAACATGGACTAGGACTGCCAGAGATTATTTTTCAAATAGAGTCCTACACTTTTATAGGCTTCTTTGCTAGATTCTTTGGAATAATTTAATGAGTTTGTATAGAGATGAGGTCAGATAGTTTCCTCCTAATGCTCGTGTGAAAACTGTACAAGGTCCTCTTACACCTGCCCGAGAGCCAATCAGAATGCAAGCCTCTGCATGGACACCTTTTGCCTCATATTCGACAAACCTGCAATAAAAAACCCACGGGTGCCACCCATGGTAAAATTTCTCCACATTATTTTGCTACCACTTCCTGCAGTTGAAAAAAAAAAAAGGTTTTCAGGAAGTTAGGTGAATTTTTGCACAATTCACAAGGGTGTATAGAGTTTAAACCTATTCATGTTCTGGAAATAAAATATTACAAATAAAATATTACATTAATGCTATATTTAAGTAGAGTCTCAGATGCCATGACTTTCACTTAATATCAGCATCAGCTCTGAGTAAATGCCTGTTGTCCATGCAGAGGGGTGACAAAAAAAAAAAAAAGTCAATGTGCAGTTCATCTGACTGATCACCTTTATCCTATGATGAAACATTTCTCTTTCCCCAGGGCATGGAGGCTCACTGAATGATTTGCTTAGTATGAAAATAATGTAAATCATATGCTTTGGCCTCCACAGGCAACTGATCTCAAACTAACTGAACGGCTATGGAACATTTTCGACCAACGTTAGACAGCGCTCTCCACCACCATCAGCAAAACACCAAGTGAGGGAAAATCTTTTGGAAGAATATTGTTCATCCCTCGAATACAGTCCCAGAGACTTGTAGAATTTATGCCAAGACACATTGAAGCTGTTCCGGCGGCTTGTGGTAGCTCAACACATTACTAACAATTTATGTTGGGGTTTTCCTTTAATTTGTCACCCGTCTGAACACCCTCTCTGAGGTGGAACAACTTGAATTGCATCCTTTGTGCTAATTTGATCTTTCTGGCAGAAAAGGTTTTATATAGAGAGAGAGAGAGAGCTCTGGTTTGTGTTGTTAGCACCACACGTAATCTGAATGAGTTTAGTAACCCATATGCTAACAAATATTTCCTATTTCAGTAATAATCCACAGCCTTAAAGGAAATATTTCTGTCATTATTGACCAACAGGTCTGAAATGGCAGACTTTGTGGTACTCTGGATATGAAGAGGGCTGCTGTTCTTAATAATAGCTCTGAGCCAAAAATGAAGATTTGGCAAATGGAAACATAAAGCCTTGAGGAAGGTTCATTACATATAATTTGTACAGTGATGGCCATACAAAACTGCAAAGGTTCTGTAACATAATGCATAAAAGGCTTTTTATGATCAGGAGCTTTTAATATTTGTCCCAAGGCTATAATAATAAATATATAATAAATTATAGCATCTCGATGCAGCACCACTGCAGAAGTCTATGAACCCAAGAATGAGGATACACTGTCACCTGGCTACAATCGGCAGTACTGCAACTATATTGCAGTCGAAGGAGACAGAGTGCAACTAAATCTAGTTACACTGATTATCATTCCAAATTGGTGTACAGTATCCTTACAGTTTTTGTTCACATACTTCATATTACGTTAAACTGTAAGGGCCGTATTCAGAGCATCATCAGCATCCATCCATCTTTCTGTACCGCTTATCCTACACAGGGTCCCGGGGAGCCTATTCCAGGGGACTCGGGGTACAAGGCAGGGGATACTCTGGATGGGGTGACAACCCATCCCAATCAATCACGCACCCATTCACATACTACAGACAATTTAGAGATGCCAATCAGCCTACGACGCATGTCTTTGGACTGGTGGAGGAAACCGGAGAACCCTGAGGAAACCCCCAAGGCACGGGGAGAACATGCAAACTCCATGCACACAGGGTGGAGGCAGGAATTGAACCCCCACCCCCACTAAGCCACCATGCCTCCCACAACATCAGCATCATCTTAATTCAACAACTCAAAATAGTGAATTAAAAGCATGATAAAATAGCCTACATCCCACACACACACACATTATGACATGACCTTGAAGTAGTGGCTCACAATTAACTGTCGGTCCATTATACAAAAAAAATTAAATGCAAAATAATAGGATGCGCTAGATTAAGTGCTTTTTTTTTATAAGCTGCCAAATAATGAGGGTGGAAACCATATCATTAATTTAAACCAAATTTAAAATCAGCAATATATTGGCAATATACTAGTCTTTTCAGTCTGCGTTTTCTTCTGGGTTAAAGGCAAATGCTTGTATATAAACGAGGTAAGCTAGGCTCTACTGAAAAATCTGTCCCTGGTGCTTCTGCTCAAGAAAAATCTGGGAGCCTTAGAGGTGACACTGCAAGCAGGTGACGTTATCTCTGGCACTGAATGGGAAACCCAGAAAATCGACTTAAGCAGCTGTGTAAACCTGTGTCTGAATACGAGTTACTTTCTCCACCTAAATATTGACTTTTAAACTTCAGTCCCCAACAGTGAATACAGCCCTAAGTATGGATAGTGGGTGTGAAAACTTAAAGGATCAATCAATCCAGACATGGATTGTTTTTAGACCAGCTTTAATTTTGTTTTTTTTTTAATGGAAAAGTAATACCATAAGTGGCACAAATCCAATACTCAAATGTAAAGCCAAACAAACACAAAACACTAAAAGGCCAAACAGTATGGATTCGTTATTTCAACAACAACAAAAAAATAGCTATAATGTGCATTGAATGGGATTTCTCCTAAACTCCACGGAAAGAGGAAAAGCGCTTCACAGCCATCAGTACATTCCGGCCACAAGAGTTAAGGAAACATCACAGGAACGTATCGTAAAAAAGCCTTTCCTCTCAGCCTTCCTTAAGACGTGTCCATCTGACCTGATTCTGTAGAAAGAAAGCAAGCAAAACAGACATGATTTATCTTCACAGATTCACAGTACAGAATTTTTTCCCCCCTTAGCATTAATAGGACAGACCTCGATTATCACAGGGCTGGGAGATGTGATGTTTTACATTATTAATAATATTACATTTAATTTTTTCAATTCAGCTCAACAACAACCACTGAATTACGTTCTCTCTCCATTCACATCATTAACAACTATTATGTATAATAGGTATAATTTATATAAGTGATCCATTCTTCCATTTAGTTCCCACCCCCTCAGACCTCACCTACCCCATGTGACTGGCAGCAAATGAAGCTGTTTGTCATCACTGATGAAATGCATTGTTTAGCTGATTTAAGGCTTAAATGTGCAGCTTAAACACAAGCCCTCTGTGTAAGAAAAAATAAGTCTAATTTTTCCTGATATTCAGACTACAAAGACTCTTTAATACCCAGTTCCCACTATCCAACCATCAGATTCAGAATGGGACAAGCCAATCCACAAATAAACACACACTATAGTTGTTAGTTTGCTGGTCTAAAAATTTGTTCAATAATTGTAATAAATAATAGCGATCTTTCAAAATGAGTTTTCTACATCAGGGGTTCTCAAACTTTTGCACACAAGAACTTTAAAAAATTATATTTTTTAAAGGTTTTTTTTTTTTCAAAAATTATAAGAACGCAATAGTAAATAAAATAACTCTGACAATGGTGGGTTTGATTTCCAAAATTAATAAATATATCACTGACCCCCCCTTGCTATGCTTCACAGACCCTGGGGGTCCCAGGAAACCACTTTGAGAACCAGTGCCATAAATGTAGAAGAAAACAAACTGTGTTCTCAAAGTCCTACGAGTTAAATGATCTCCCGTTTCTGTAAAGCATTAAAAAAAAATATCCGAAAAGGGACTCACGTGCTTCATTGAAGAGGAAGGAGTCCTGGTACTCCTTCATGTACTGCGAGGAGCGTGCCTCATCCAGGAAGAGAGAGTAGACGCGTTTAATGTCCTCCACCTGGACCTCGGTACCCTGAGGAGGACATAACCAGTGGATTTACTACTGCACAACATCCAAGCTGCATTTCATGATTTCATGCCACACACGCAGGACTCTTGAGCTCAGCTGCACAAACACTGAGGTGAGGGGTGTACATTCTTTTGAAAATTTCCTATTTGAACAATTACAGTAAAAATTAATTTGCTGAAAAGGTTTAAGGTTATGGACTAAGTTATGATGAGATATGAAAACAGTCTACTAATGAAACTAAGATGGTAGGAAATGTGGCAGGACACTACACAATTAAAACGAAAAAGATTGTGCATGTCCGTTACCCTGCGTTTGCGGCACACCAGGCCTGCAGTGCTGATGAGCTGAATGGCGTAGCGGAGCGACGTCTCCTGTCCGATACGCGTCAGCACTGTGTGAGCTTCCTCACTCAACTCCACATCCTCTTCCTCACACCTGATTTAAATATTTAGACAGGGAAAAGACAAGCAGAAAGAATGTATGCTTTTAGAAAGCACACTTTTGTGCTCTTAGTTTTGCAATCACTCACACAGATACACACAGCACAATTATATAAGATACACACAGGGAATATTTCACTCTGTTCCCTTCTCCTTTATCCACCATTTGAAATCTACTATTTTTTAGGTTTATAACTACATTAATTAGTATTTTGTTGCATATTTATGACATTTATACTAAGACGACAGGCCCTGAGTAGTAAATGTCAGTTTTATTTGAGCAGGGGTGTCAAACATACGGCCTGTGGGCCGGGACGAGCCTGATAAAGGTGCACAAAATGAATTTAGAATCTGTGTTCTAAATTAAAATCGTCTTGTGGACCATAATTGAATTGAAAGCGCTAGCCTTGGTTATTCCACTCGGGGTAAAACAGAGCAATAAACTCAAGGTTATAAACTCAGTTACTGATTAAATGTGCATTTGCACACTAACATGTTGATTCTGTAACCATGACTCTTACCAAAATAACTAATTCTGGGGTTACACAGTAACAGGGACGAATACTTATACAATCACTTACATTTTTTTATTTGTAAATAATTTTGCAGACTATATTGATCCCCCCCCAATTCAATATTATATGAATGAAAACCTGAATTATTATTTTATTTTTGCATTGTTTATTGCAAATAGATGTATCATATTTCTACAGAATCTTTATTTTGCTTGAGTGTCCCAGTGCATAATGAGTGTCTGGATTCCTCTAGAGAAAAATCTTCTGGTTGTTAATTTATGTTGCACTTTTAAGGTTTTCATTCGACTCACCTTCGAATATATATTATTCAATATATATGGATTCAATTCAATTCAATTTTATTTGTATAGCGCTTTTAACAATGGACATTGTCACAGAGCAGCTTTACAGAAATATATGAATTCCGGATATATATTTTAAATTTATTCATTTATCCCGAATGAGCAAGCCAGAGGTGACGGTGGGAAGGAAAAACTCCCTGAGATGAAGAAAGTTAAGAGGAATAAGACTCAAAAGGGAACCCATCCTCATCTGGGTGGTGATGAGGAAGATGTACGATTATAAATCATTTCTCTTCTATAACTGTATACTATATAGTCAAAAAGTGCAACTGTGTTAACAAGAACTTATGAGTATCAAAGCATCAAAGTCATTTCTGAATTCATTATAGTTTTAACTTAAAGTCTGTTGTATCAAGTTGAAGTTATTAACTGTTCAGTAATGATGGAGACTTGTGTGCAAAACTGTTCATGGCAGTTGCAGTCCTAAAGCTATCCAAGGAAGAAGATCCACAGCCATCGTTATGGTTTCAAGACATATAACCCTGATAAAGTTCTGTGGAACTGTTTAATGTAGTGAATACTTATGTATGGTACTATACAGTACATCATCTGTGCATCTGTTTTGTCAGTGATATACTGTATGCTCAATCTGTTTGTGCATTCAGAATGTACCTTTCAGATAAATGCCGATCAATGACCACATTTCAAAGGAGTTTTTTTTTTTTTGTTGTTGTAGTATGACCAAAAATGAGTTTGATACCCCTTATATAAAGAGCCTTGTATTCATTCATGTATTCTTGTTCAATTACTTCACAGTGTGTGGGGTTTTTTGGCCAGAATATTCTGGTATTGAGAATCACAATACTACACTCAGTACTGGTATCCAAGTCAAAATGTTTGTACAGTGACAACCCTAATGCCAGCTCTACTGCTGACCCTGTGGTGGTACAGCGGCTGAAACACACATCTCACCGAATCTTGAGGATCTGCCTGGTCTCTTTCTCAGTGTAGGGAGACGTGGCGATGATCAGCAGTCTGTCCAGCATGTCTATAGGAATGCCATGAGGACTCTGGTAGTTGGTGCCTCGGATTCTGTAGAAGTGGAACAGACGATATAATTAGCCCAGACAAAAGCTGTGCAGTCTATGTGAAGTCTATTTGTGTGCATATACACACCTGGTGATGCCTCGGTTGGTGGCCATGATGAGGACGGGGGAGAGATCGCTCTCTAAGGCTCGGTTTAGGAAGGAGAAACACTCGATGTCTAACATGTGGACTTCATCTATAAAGAGGACCTATGAGGGTGAAAAATGAAGATGAAGAGAGGAATAGAACATGATGGGGCATGCTGTTACAGGAAAATAATCATTGTGTGATGTGACCCAGTGCGAAGTGGATTATTTTCCTACAACAGTACATAATGAAGTGTTTTACTCCTCTTAACACACAGTAATTTGCCGACAATTATAATTTTTTATTTATAAATGAACTTTTTTTTAACAGAGCTGTACTGTGATAGAAAATTAATCAATACCTTCTGACCAATCAGATTGAAGAATTCAAAAGTGCTGTGGTACGAATGAAAAACAATGACCAGGAACACACTAGAACTATTTTGATAAATTAATGTTTGCATGCTCACTGAAAACGATGTTATAACAAGTTTAAATGTAAGGTAGATTTTTAGAGTGTATGTGCTACGACACAGGGCTCATGACCCTCACCAACTTTTTCAACCTTGCTCTTAAAAGTTGTCACAGTGGGTAATAGTTTGTTCCCTCGTGTACTGATAAAAGTCGGTGTACGGAAGTGTGTAAATACGCAGGTGCAGATAGCCTAGCAGCTCTAACTGGAAAGATTCTGTTAGCTTTGGCCAGCTATGTATACAATATACATTAGACCAGGAGATCAGATTCTTTTCTTTTTCCTGCATTTGTATGTGTTGGCATTTGGATTTTTGATGTTTGTTTTCTGTTTTTGTCCCTTTGTCCCACTGGTCCACATGTCCGCCCGCTCGTGAGCTATGGACTACGGTGTGCCTGTTGCTCTCTTCGATGGTGGAGAGTTTATATGATCATTCGGATTGGTCTCGGGACTGCTCAGTGCAGTGATGTGTCTGTGCTCCTTTCCATGGCACGGCGTTCTGAGTGGTGTTGCCTGGTGGCACTGCGGCTGTACAGGCTGTGTGTAGCAGCTACACCACTGAAATTAGATCCCAGCAGCTTTTGGAAGACTGTGTTTCTCTTTTTTTTCTGTGTGTGTTTTTTGTAATTACAAAGCAACCTCTGGTGTGAGAAAGGTGCTGTATAAATTAAAAGTACTTGTATTATTCATATTATTCATATTATTATTTTCTAAAATATTTTGTAGCCAGGCGCCCCTTTAACTTTAAAATAAATTTCACAGACCCCTTCAATACAGGTTTGTTTCATAAACATTATTCAAATAAGTACAATAATATTTTGTCTATTAGAGTCATAGAGACTTCTATTCCTGAACACAAATCCAAGGTGACATTATTTATAGGCAACTGGTTTTGAATTACTGAGGTTTGGCTTAAACCCATTCAATTCAAGGAATCAGTCAAATAGACCGATAATTATAGTAACTCATAAAAAATATGATCATTTTGATAACGATGGATTGTGTCCACTGTAACCGGGGAAGAAAAAAAAATTTACAGACCTGCTGGCTATGCTTTACATTCCACTGGTGTTCCCCGGACCCCACTTTTAAAACCAGTGTATCAGAAGGTTTCTAAGGCTACATTCACACAGCAGGCAAAACTGGCCCAAATCCAATCTTTTTCTTCAAATGTGATACAGATGTGTTACTTACACTGAATCTGACATTTTCAATTCTGATTTGGGCCACTTTCATATGTCATAATGCGACCTCTGTCTGAACAGGCAGATCGGCATTCGTGCTACTTTTACGTCGATCCAACTCGACATTCGTCATAATTACGTACTACTGGAAAGGAAAGATGGAGGATAACAGTGAAGGAGGATTTCGGTGGCGGGATAGTGAGGTAACAGACCTCGAAGATTTGTGGTGATGTTGCTGTACATGCAAAATTAGAAGGCACGTATCGCAATCGCTCCGTGTTTGAAGAGATCTCAAATGAAATGGCTGAATATGGCAATAGGAGAACCTGGTTGCAGTGCCTAAGGAAAGTTAAAAGCTTAAAAGCAAAAAAAAGCTTAAAAAAAAAAAAAAAAGGACGTGAACCGAAGACGTGGCCGAGGCAGAGTAACGTGCCCTTTATACGGCGAGCTTGAACGCAACCCGTGAAACATTGTTCCTTTGTGCATGCGGGTCAGTTTAGGAGCGTGATCTGCTCAGACTAATGTCAGATATATGCAACGTTGAAAACGTTGAACAGCCTAACACAAATGAACGTAGCCTCGTGGTGCAGCATCTGAGGCTGAGACTAGAGTGCACCAAAGAAGCTATACTTACCCCAGGAATGATCTCTGCCTTCCCCTCCTCTCTCCACTCGGAAACTTTGGCATTGATCTGCTCACGTACCTCCGACTTAATCTCTCCTGTGTCTCCTGCAGAGCAGACAGACACAACCAGATCAGGCCAGAGTCAGCAGTAAACTCACCAGGAAACTCTGCTTTTATTTAATTAAGAAATATAAATTAAGATGTGTCTAGGTGTGCCACAACCGAAGCTTGACTGGAATTCCGGCTCTTTTCAGTGAGTCAGAGTGACTAGCTCAGCTCACCATCCACAGCAGAGGTTTGCTCTAAGGTTCGAATCTCTCACATGTCTTATTTCCATTTTTTTCTTCCAACACCGACCAAAGTTGTTCATCTTTGCCTAGCTGTCTCCTCCTAAATTACTCAATACAATCTCAGTGTACTTTCTGACTGCCAAAAACATTATACTCTGGATTGTGTTTGTTATAAAATGTATTTTAATAAATAGAAAACCAGTTTCTGTATTAAAAAAAATACAGCAAGCATTCCAGCATTAATATTAATCTGCCTGTTTTTTTCAGAATGTAACTTCCATTAAAATAGAAAGCAGAACCTATATAGGTTGTATATACAGTACATCCATATATACAACATTTATCCAAACAGCCCTAGACTATATTTACATAGTAAAACCAGCATAGGTGGACGAAGCGCTAATAATGATGTTAATAACCACAACACTGACAATACAATCATGAAAATGTGACAAGAAGTTCATTTTACATGAAATGTTCACGTTCACTGAGTCAGAAAGACAGTGTAGCATTAAGGTACGTTTAAAATTCCTGCTACTAACAGGAAACATTAAGCACAAAGCAGCAGAGTACTGCAAAACAGAATATCTACATGTGTCTTAAGGGCAGCCATGAAGAGGGAATTTGGATTCTGAGAATATAATTTCATTTTCAAGACAAAGTCCTAGTGAGCTCTCCTTCAAACAAAGAAGTGATAAATAGTTTAGTCAGGGAGCGTGTTGCTTCTTTTTAAACAGGTGTTTTGCCCTATTTTGCATTCCCTGTCAGTCACACACACACACTAAATTGATAGAGTGGAATCGTTCATTTAACCCTAGTAGTAACAAGCATAATTTCGTACCTAATTCATGTCAAAATATCGTCCAGCAAGACAATCAAACTATATGTACCTCGATCTAACCAAGGAAATTCTTATGCAGCTAAACTGTTCCCTCTGCATTATATTATATGCAAATGGACCAATGCTACTAAGCGTGTATCAACGGATCACGTACAAATTGGATAATATTGCTTTTACAAAGTCTGAAACCAAAACATAATATTAGTCAAAATGCTTTTGGTCAGGCACACATCTGGTTGTACATTTAGCTGGCTACGCCTGTGGTTTAGGAAGGATAAGGCTTTGGAGTAGGTGGAGATGGAGACAGACCTGAGAACAGTGCCAGGAATCCCTGTGTGCGGCTGTTAATCACATCAATCTCGTGCAGTGAGACCGTATGAACGACCTCTTTACGCTTCTGCAGCTCCCCCTCTGGACACTGCACAAACTGCGTCTGAAATCGAAAAGATAAAACATTGCCACTTTGACTTCAAGAAAGTTGGATTGAGTTTTAGTCTTCTGTCTTGAACATGCAGCAAAGACTTCAAGAGAAGTGGACGTGGCTTTTAATGTTACTCTTTTGAGCAGAGTTATTACTTTGCATAAATTTAATAGAAAGAAATTCGTTTCTGTGAGGTGAAAGGCACGCTAGTTCTATTCTGGAAACACTGGATGCAAATGCACCGGCTGCACCACCGGGATAAAGCTCCTCATCACAAATCTAACATCAGTGGGGTTGAAAAGGTTAATAATGTTACCCAACACATTAGGAATAGTACAGTGTGTTTGTGCATTCACAAAACTTAAACGTTAATTTAGATTTCACCTTTGACAGATCAATATTTTCTGACGTTAAATTTTTTGTAGTCATTGAGGAAAATGTCACTGTGTTTCGACATAGATTTTGAGTAGAAGGGCAAATTTATATTTAGTTATTGTTTTATTTGTGTCATGGAAATAAAATCAGTTTTTGAATCTTCAAAATTTTGAACTGCGTTAACACAAACAGCCATTAAACCCAGGACCACATATCAATTTATCAGTTATTAATGATAATGTTGGATGAGTAAGTAGCACAAGAGCCTTCTTATTCTGAACAATATCAACAATGCTTAGTCATGACAGTAATTTTCTTTCTTCTGTTTTTATCATCATGCCTTAAACAAATAAGAAAGCTATCCACTGAGTTGATATAATAATTTCCCTTTGAGAAGCTACGGTTATTCAATCATTCCAACCACCACGAGCAATAATGGTACAAGCTGAGTTTTGTTTATGCAGCGACATCCAGAGTGGGCCTTTTAATAAGAAGGGGATTAAGGGAGCAATTTGGCTGCAGTTGCATCTTCTTGCTACCAAAACCTAAACACATAACTAAAAACTTAATTTAATTAAAGCTGACTGGAACTGAGGCCAGTGGTTTATGAGAAACGCAGAATACAGCAGACGTGCCGTATGGTATACATTGTAATATACACTATATGGCCAAAAGTATGTACACACCTAACCATCACAATCCTATGTGCTTGTTAAACATCCCTTTCCAGAGTTTGTCCCTTTTTTGCTGCTATAACAGCCTCCACTCTTTTAAAAAGGCTTTACGGTAGATTTTGGAACGTGGCTGTGGGGAGTTGTGTCCATTCAGCCAAAAGACAGGTATTGATGCTGGGCGAGGAGGCCTGGGGTGCAGTCACCATTCCAGTTCATCCCCAAGGTGTTCAATGGGGATGAGGTCAGGGCTCTGTGCAGGCTACTCCAACCTTAACACACCATGTCTTTTGCCATCGGGGAGGAGATTTCGCAGCCTCCAGGCCCAAACCACAAGACTGAAGAACAGCTTCAGCCACCAGGCTGTCAGAAAGCTGAACTCTCTCCCCTCTCTGCCCTCTGCCCTAAGAGTCACTGAACTGTAACCCCCCCAACACGCACACACACGCACCCCAAATCACACAAATGCACAAGCCACCTTTACTACTGTTGCTCTCTCTGTTGCACTACAATGTAACCAGGTCCACTTCCACAACTGCTGCTCTCTCTTGTTTGCACTAAAATGTAAATATCTACACACTCACATGTGCCGTGAATGTCTATAGTGTACATATTGTATTTTATTTTATTGTATTTTATTTTACTTTTTTTAAATTACTTGTCTTGTTATAGTGGTGTCTCACACCATGGGTCTGAGGGAAACGAAATTTCAATCCTCTGTGTGTCCTGTACATATAGCAGAATTGACAATAAGGTTTGACTTTGACTTCACGGAGCTGGCTTTGTGCACAGGGGCATTCTCATGCTGGAACATGTTTGGGCCTCTTACTTTTAATGAAGGGAAATCTTAACTCTACAGCCTACAACGACATTCTAGACAATTGTGTGCTTCCAACTTTGTGGCAACAATTTGGGGAACACACACATATGGGTGTGATGGTCAGGTGTCCACATACTTTTGGCCATATAGTGTATGTGATGCATCATCTTGTGTGATTTGAGTGTTTACCTGCGGTCCCATGGCATCGTAATCTCGAGCTCTGGTGAAAGACCGGCCCAGTTTGCAGATCTTCCCTGTGGCTTTATCAATAGTGATCACATCCCTACAGAGGAGCAGAAAGCTCAGTCAGATTTCCTATAAGCATTAACCAACAATGCTATTTTCACCGTTTAATACAGGATATCACCCGCAGTTTTGCAGTTTTAACTATATAACAGGAATAATGCGTATTTTCCGAAGGAGAAGGAGAGCTGTGTTGTGGACACAGTGCACCTACTCACCCAGCCTGGACTTTCTCTTTAGTGAGGCTTTCAATCATTTTATTTCCCAGGTCATAGATGGTCTCCATCTCTGTAGTCTTCAGAGTCAGCTTGCCCACTTTCGCACCCTGAACACACACGAGCAGAAAGGAAAGGACAGACACACACACACACACCGAGAGAAATCAATAACTCCAATCTAACAGGATTTATTTAAGGCTTTTCATTATTCTGATTTTTCATCACTTTTAGTCTAAATGACTATTTAGCTAAAACAGCTCTGCATTTATTTAAGCATCATGCCACACTGTCTTTGAATTCTCAATTCTGATTGGTCAGGGGATGATGATTAATTTTCTATCACAGCACAGCTCGAACAGTAGTTTAGCTGCAAGGCAAATCATAGGTCTGTATTAATGAGCTAATTTTAATATGATACGTTATCATTTTTATAGTAACAACTTACACAGGAACTAGTATTGCAGACACTGTACACCATAAATGGATTTAAATGTGTGTGTAATTACTGATATGGTGAAGTTTTCTGTGAGGAGATATTTATTCAGCATTTTTGGAAGAAATCTCCAGGGTTAGTGGTTTGTAACAGTAAGATGTAAAGCAGTAACTACGTTTTCTGACACAGGCAAGGAAAGTCTTCAGGATGGAGCTGTTTAAAGTTTGTCTGTAAAATTACAAGTGGCAATATTTTTCTTACTGACTTCATGTGAGAGGGAAAAAAAAACAAGAGAGGATGGTGAGGGAATGACTGTTTACAACTGCTATGACGCAAGCGATAACAGGAAATTAGCAGGAGATTAACTATAAATAAATATAAATGGATTAAAAGTATGACAGGTTCTTTAATTAATAATAAAAAAACAACACTTGGCATATTGCTGTGGTATAAGAGGAATAAAGTAATTTGGGATATGCTGTTATAGGAAAGTAATCACTTCAGGGTAGTAACACTAACGCTGCTTTGCTCCACCACATAGTTGATTATTTTACCAGAACAGCACTTATCATCTCAATCATTTGATTAAACAAACAAGTTCTATTTAAAAAAAACAAACAAAACATGCAGGTAAGTGTGCTCAAGTTCTCATTCATCGCCTTCTTGGATTATCTCAGTCAGTGCAGTCAGTGCAAACTCACTTACAATGGAAATCTAAGGGCAATTCTTGGTGCAATCAAGAAACGTTTATGCAGAACATTCATGAATTCTTTAGGCAAACTCACATTAAGCCCTTTCATGGTAGCAATTTTGATGCTAAAATGTACAGTATAAACTTTCAGATTTTATAATGGATTATAAAGTCACATAGTTTAAACATTCTTTGCTGGAATTCAGCAACTGCCCTTAGACTTCCACTGTAAGTGTTCTGAGTCAACAGTGTTTCTGTCATTGTCTCAGTACAACATCAAATAACGATGAATCCTGTCCACATTAAACGCATAAAACAACAACAAAAAATAAAATTGCTGAAGTATTCCTTTAATCAGAGTGGGTTATTTTGTGTAACATATTCAGTAAAATATATGCAGTAATAATGTATTTTTACATAAATTTGAGCAATTGAACACAGACATACCGTTCCCGTTGCAGGTCTGTCAATCTGAATCTCCACCACTTCTCCCTCAATGATCTCCGTCTCCTCTCTATACAAACACATGCACATGTTCAAACAACATATAACCACGAAACATGTCTTATTTCTCACGTTTCAAAGGATGGTAAACTCAGTGTGACAGCAGGCCCACTCACTTGATTCGGACTCCGATGGCTTTGCGGAAGGCCTGGCTCAGGGCCTCTGTCTTACTCATCTCCAGAGAGAAGATCTCACTTCCTGCCAGAGCAGTGAAGGGCGTGTCCTGACCAAGTGACTGAGCGATACCTGTACAAACAACCCCAAACACTTTTACTGACGGGTCCACTGCAGGACAGTCATTAGAAATACGCTAGCATGTTACGCACCATCAGGTACACCTGTAAAGAGACACAACTGATGATGATCATAGTAGGGATGAGCAATATGTAAAAAAAAAATTATATCATGATTCTCGAAAGCATTTCTATGTCACACGATATGCATCACCATATAATGGTTTCCCAACAATACAGTGCTGATGGGTTTTTTTAAATGCTTGTTAGATGATATTTTATTTAATCTCTACAAGGGACATTTTTTATGTTTTAAAAAAATTATAATTAAAAATATTCTATTTAACACTGAAGAGTAAAAATCAGTAAAAAAAAAAAAAAAAGAGAACATTTTACAACTTAAAAAATTAAGTACAAAATTTTAAATCACATCAGCTGCTTGCAGTCAGTTTGTAAATTTTTTTTAAAAAGAAACTTATGAAAAGATATCATGATATCCAAGATACTGAAAACAGAAAACATTCTGTTATAATTTATCACGATACCAATATTATATGGTCATATTGCCAGCCCAAGCTCATAAAAAATTGATGAATAGATTACAACAGAATTTCAGATTTAGATTTAAATGCTTATTCAAAGAACAAGCCGTACCCATAGCGATGGCGGTTTTGCCCGTCCCAGGCTGGCCAGCAATAAGCACTGCACGTCCAGCGATGTGTCCATCCTTAATCATCTCTAAAATCAGTCCAGCCGCCCGCCGAGCCGCCAGCTGCCCCACCATGCCCTGAGACACCTGAAAGGCACACAATCACACACATTAAACGGGTAAGATACAAACATGGCTTTGTTTACATTCACAGACCTTACAAAATTCCTGAATGCTTTCTTCATCCTCTTCTGGAAAGGTTTCAGAAAGCTGTTTTTGTTTGTATTTAAGTTTATTGCGATACCAGCTTCATGGCAGGCTATTTCATGGCAAACTAATTAATCAAACATTCAATAAAATTCAGCTTATAAAAAAATCTAACATTTCTGTCAACATGACAACTCTATAAAACATTGTTTAAATTTACTTGTGATAAAAATTGTAAAAGTTTTCCCTTGATCCACCTTACAAAACAAGTCTTTCAAAGTTTGTTCCGATTAAAGGCGGTGTCTCATGACATTAAAAATAGAGCAGACCAGAAAAATATGTTTTACAGTCAAGGGAGTGTTACAATATTGACATTCTGGTGGTTCTTCTCCCTTCAATAAATATCCATGGGTCAGTCTGGTGTGGCCTATACGGCACCTTGTGTACACCACTTGATCATGTCTAGATTTAAAAGGCAGAGAATGTAATTTTCATGTGTAGCCCGCCTCTGAGTTTGATTGACGTGGTCACTTACCAGTCAGGTTAAAAACAATACCATCTCTGGGTTAGTACATTTAGTATTTATAGAAGTGCGTGAGGACATCTGCAATATTACCTCATCTTCACTGGTCTATTAATTTCTTCTATTCGATGTCATGAAGGTCTGATTTCCTTTCCTTCGCTCATGTAATATGTTTGGTCTCTTCTGATTATTTACACAAAGACCAGCAAAGGATTTATATTTATATTCTTCCCCCCAAAATTGTGTTCTATATCACTGCTATGTCAGACATATCCCTCCAAGAACCTGCTTTATGATACAATGCTCTACTAGGTTGCACAACTATTACTTTTTGCTAGCTGACAAGTAATTTAAAAAAAAAAAAAAAAAGAAATTGTTCGACTAGTTGTCGTTTCTATAGTTTAAGCAAAACTGACTCAGGACATTGCTGTTGTAGGCAAATTAACAGCCATACACGGCTACAAATTAAGTTACCAGTTTCATTGCTTTTTTTTTTTTAAGCTACACTGTTAATAACAAAAAAAATAAATTAATTGGTGCAAAAACTGTGCAAAATAATAAATATGCGTATCATATTACACTATTTAAGGATGTACAAATTCTTAAACCGCAGTTGTATGGATGACCTGGTGGCAGATGAGGCTCAGCTGAAATCACTGATTCTGGAACTGAGAGCGCGCAGCATGGAAGCTCATGTCCGTCAACAGAGCCCTCCTTATAGTCTACAGCGGGGTCTTTGAGGTTCTTCCATGCTAATACTGACCCAGGATAGTGATGTGCAGGATAGTGTGGCACCAAATCGGCTCTTTTTTGCAAAGTGCTGGTCATGACAGAATTCACCATGCCGCAGTGCAAAGATTTTATGTAACTTTAAAGAACGAAAAAAATAACTGTACAGTTGGAGAGATTAGTCAGCATTCCTTCAGGAGCGGGATTAAAGAAAAAGTACACCTTGACACTTCATATAAGAACGTGATAATGTTCCATTAAATGAAAGAAAAAACTTTTTCCAGTGTGCAGTTGACTGTAGAACTGGCTTCATCTAGTCTGAAGTATTTTCAGACTAAAACAACAGCACTCACGCTGAGATTTCTGACACTGCCAGAACGTTGTCGTCAACTGGCTTTGGTCGCAATGGCACTAAATCAGCCACCATGTCTCAGTATGCGTTCTAAGACCTAGTCTATGCAACTTGTGTTACATATGATACCTATATGATTATCATGCACTCAGGCAGGGAGTTGTTAGAGTAACTGCTCCATATGAAAAGGCAGTGTGAGGAGTCTCACCTGTCGTGGTTCCAAAGCATCATCCAAGCCAAGGCCTCGAATATGTGAGTGTGCACCTGAGAGACACACAAGCAACCAACAGCTTTTTACACAGACACTTGTACATATGCAGTCATGACAGTTAATGCTGTATTAAACTGAAAGATCAAAGAAGCATGCACATTTTCACTCACCGATTCTCTCTATCCTGGTGAGATCACGCACCTCCGGCACTTTTGTGGTTGCCATCTTTCACAATATTGAAAAAGAAATGACAAATTCATGCATGTATTATAGATTACATATAATATACACAAAACAGTTCAGCGCGCGCCACAACGCACTGAGGCACGTTGCCATAGCGACACTTCAGCCACAACAGAAGTTTCTAGCATACAAAACTAGCTAAGCTAGTGAACTCCGCGAATTAATTACTACATATGACTTATGAAACAGCAAGATTCTTTTCTTAACATGATAAAATAGTCGAAAATTAAAGCATTTTGCTTGCAGGAGGTGTAAAAAGAATGAGTAGCTTCACAGCTTTCCAGTAACGTACTAGCTACCTAGCTAGCTAACATCGCTAGTTAGCACGTTAGCAACAGAAAAGCAGCACACATTGATGGCAAGTGTTAAGGGCTCTAGCTCACTTGGGTAGTACAAGAATGTATACACATATCCTACGCTAGTAGGTTTGATGATCACACATTGTTTACATAAAGAAATGTTTAGCAAATTAGCATGAACTACATGTGCACCCAGGAAGAGCTAGCCACCTAGCTCAGTAACTTCATCCAACATCGTTACTTTGCCTTTTTCAACCAAGGCTGACTATAAATAGTATAACCAGATTGATATGAATAGTGCCATCTTTAAAACTACAGCATTCCAAACGAAAAAGAAGGTGTTGAGAAAGCGGCATGCATCTCTCACCTGAGCTGCCATGTTTTCTGAAGCGCGGCGGCGGTTGTTTCTGAATGGGAGCACAACAGAAATGCGTCCGGGTAGCAAAAAGGCCCCCGCACATAGGTTCCCCTTAGCAGCAAAACTTACCAGCCTATGTGACGTAAACGTGTGTGTGTGTGTGTGTGTGTGTGTGTGTGTATTTTTATTAGGCTCATTTGCTGCTTGTAAAAGTTGCAGTTTATTAATTAACTGTGATAGTTCATAGTCATAGTTTAATTTGTTGAAAGGAATAATTGCAGTTTCAGTTGACCATGTTTTAGTGTGATCAGAAACACTTCTGGTGGGCTTCTATGTAGAAACCTTTAATTATCCTAAAGAGGTTTATTAAGTATTTCCAGACAGTACAGTATGATTGATGAGACAAAGCTGACTTTAATCAGAATGTTGATCCTGTTTGCAGATGCAGCAGTCTATCCTACAAGTGCAACCCCAGGTATTTATTCCTCATCACCTCTACATCGACTCCATCAACAGAGAACAGTGGAAGAAAGAGGGTTATAGTTTTGTCTGGATACTTACCTGGAAAACGAGCTGCTGAAAGATAAAAGATTGAAATATTTTTATTTAGGCCTGCGTGTAGCGGGTAGTGTTGCCACCTTACTGTCTGTGAAGTTTCACATGTTCTTCCCATGTCTGTTTCCTCAGGGTTCTCTGGTTTCCTCCACCTTCCAAAAACAGGTGAATTGGTTACATTAAATTGCCCCTAAGTGTGCATGCTTGTGTGAATATGTGTGTGCATGGTGCTCTGGAGTCCCTTCCAGGGTGTATTATCATCTCACGCCCAGTGTTCCCAGAATAGGTTCTGGATCCACCGTGACCCTGACCAGGATAAAGGGGTTACTGAGGTTGGGTGAAGTAATGATCACTCCGCTGAAGTCCACTGAAGTATGGGTGAGACTTGGGCATAAACCGTTTTGGTAGGTACAAGCTTAAGGGTATCAGTGTAGGATCAGTCACAGCAGAAGCTCCAAGCAGAAGTAGGGCATCAGGATGGGCCAGGCAGGTCCAGCAGGCAGAAGGAGTCGGGGTCAGCAGACACCGGCATCCCATCAGACAGCAGGAGTCTGGGAGGAGTACCATTTCTTGCTGTAAGCACTATAAGAGCCCCCAGACCAACAGGAGCCCACATGATTTTTAAAATAGATAAAAGAAAAAAAGCAGACTTTACTACCATTTACTGAAAAGGTTTATGTATCAGACAGTTGCAGGAAGATGCCTTGTGGTTTGAAAAGAATATTAACTGCAGTTAATGTAACTAAATTAGGTAGCTAACATCAGACGATCACCAAGACTCAGCAATCATGAAGCGTTCATATCTATCTGGTGTGAAAAAAAGCAAAAAGCAGATGAAATTAATGTGAATTAATTGTATTTTGCTTCACACGTTGGTGTAATTGAAATGGAAAAAGCTATTGGATAACTAGTAAGAAGTGTTAGGCTAACACATTCAGTTACTAGCTTGTTAATACCAGCTTGACTTTAATCACTGCTCAGGTGGTTGAAACGTCAAATACCTACTGTTCTTTTCAGAACTGTAGCAACTCACATGATCATGACCAATGAAGAAATTATTCCTGAGTTTACACCTTTCACCATGCTAAGTAGCCAAATGGTCTAATGGTCATTTTCAGGTGATATAATGAAATATAGATAGTTGAACATTAAAGACAATCCCTGCACACCACCACTCCAATACAACTCTGTTGATTTAAATCAATTAAATCTGATTGTCATGTTATAGGTATTTTGACAAAGCAATAGAGGATCTATGAATCAAATACAGTAGTGTGAATATGTGGAAAATCTTTTCCTGTACAAAATTAGGTGGTGCCACCCCTTAGTGTGCTCCTTCCCCTCTTTTCCCCTCTGTGCCAGCACATGTCTAATCTGTGCTTAGTCCATCTATCAGCTTCATGTATGCAGCCAGTAGATGGCACCCTTCATTCATTGATTAACCTTTAGGTCTGTGAAATTTCAGGATGCCTTCTAAGTTTTACTGGGTATTTCACTTATTTAGCTATTTATATAGCCTATCAGTGCTATGAGTTCATTGGAAGAGTCCAAGTGTGTACGTCATCTATGTGGGGCATAACATTATAAAACCTCCCTATCTAAAACTTGCCTCTAATAGCCATCAATGGACAGATATTTCAGATTGCTTTTAATTGTCTTTTTATTTGTGAATACAAACCAGCATTGGAATTTGAACACACACACATACACACACACACACACACACACACACACACACACACACACACACACACACGAATATGCTTTACTGCAAATCACTCAGTGCAGACGATGCCAAGTGCACTAACAATATTGCTTATCTACTATGCATTTTACTATTACTTATTCACATTATTTTTCACACTGCAAGTTCTCTGATCTAATGTCACAATAAAAAATAAAATGAAATGTGTGTGTATGTGTGTTTTATACGCACACACGCACACACACACACACACACACACACACACATATATATATATATATATGTGTGTGTGTGTGTGTGTGTGTGTATAAAACACACATACACATGAATGTGAATATATATATGTGTGTGTGTGTGTGTGTGT
Source organism: Pangasianodon gigas (assembly GCA_022758105.1). Taxonomy (NCBI): domain Eukaryota; kingdom Metazoa; phylum Chordata; class Actinopteri; order Siluriformes; family Pangasiidae; genus Pangasianodon; species Pangasianodon gigas. The sequence continues at coordinate 8,166,285 of CM040480.1, forward strand.
GTGTGTGTATATACATATATCTGTATATATAATTATCAAAAAATATTTTACTGTTTTCTCCCTAAACCAAGTACACAAAACTACAGCTGACAAATACAGATGGCCGACTCATACCACACCCAGAATCCAGGATAGACAGGCTCACTGAAGGAAGCTTTAAACTGGTGGATAAGTGTCATGGTTTCTGCTACACTGTAGAAGGACAGTGTGCCTGCATCATAGTCCAGGAAAACCCCGATGCGAGAAGAGTAGGGTGCATTGATATCGACTTGATCTTTCATGTGGCGAGCCGAGTAGCTGGAATCGGAGCAGAAAAGGCCCCAGGATTTGCGGTTGTAGCCAATGCGGGACGAATCACCGTAGCCTGTCCTCTTGATTCCCTTGTAGGTGATGCCGATGGAGACACCCTCACCGCTCCACTCCACCTCCCAGTAGTAGGCGCCACCAGTCAGGGCCTCTTTGCAGAGCACCTGGGGCAGGCAGTCGAACCTCTGGGTGCTGTCGTTGTAGGACTGGGGGTCTCTCTTCAGTGCTGCTTTCCTGTTGCCTCGGGAAAGGTAGAGCTGTCTGTATGCTGTGTTTGGGTCTAGAGTTATCTGGCAGGCATCTGTTCAACAGAGCAGAAGAGATCGGAGATAGGGTTAATTATTGTTAGAGGTTTAAGGTTACAGATGCATACGTAAAGGACATGTATAGATAAAGTTAAAACAGATGAAATCAACCACCATGGCCTATGTATTAAACTGTGAAGTTTAATACTGATTAAACAAAAGGTTTCTAGGTATTCCACCATGAGACACAAAAGTGACAGACCTTAAAGGTGAAGCCCAGGCACATTTGTCTTTAAAATAGGAGTGCTGACCCAATCAGTGACTTCAGATCAGTGAGGATTTAAATGGAGAGAAAGCTGATCTTTGGTCAGCACTGCTATACTATTTGGCTGTTAATGAGTATAGGCCCAACATGCAAATAAAGTCTAGAGTCTGCCCACCTCGTCGGCTCTCAGAGCTGGTGGTACATTAGGAGGTTGCGGCTGCCTGAGGAACCACGTGATCGTCTCTGATCTAGAGGGCCGAGAGTGGTAGTACACACTTCAGACTGACTACACACCCATGCAGTTATATTGGAATTCAATGACTTGTGCTACATTTACTATGCTTACCTGAAGTGCATTGTTTTGTACATTGTTTAACCTCCTAGCTAAAAAGCTAACCTAATAAAGATTCCCTAGCTCACATATCTCTGGGATTTGTGTTGCTTTAACTAAGACTACACTACAGACTATGAAGAGAGTAAAGAGGTGAGCTTATGGTTTCTCTGTCTTCATCACTAATCGGGGCGTCACCCAGTTTGTGCACAATAGATGAAAGACTTGCCTTTTGTAGCACTGGCCCTATTGTGGTTTTTCAATTAGACAGGAAAAAAAGCCTTTCAGCTAAGCAGTTCCAGCTGGAGAAAAATAACAAACAGTTCACCTAAACATCTACGTAGATCCAGGCGTTCAAATGAGCTCCTCTCCTGCTTCAAGGCACAATAAACACCCAGATGAGGTTAGAACAAGTGCATGCACCAGAACGCATGAGCCAGTAAGTAAAGAGGCGTCCAGGCCAGGTTTGCAAAATGAGGTTTGCTCATAAATTTTTGCGCTCTGGTTCTTGGAATGTCTTCTCTCCTTTAACAAACTGTACACCCACTCACCTAACAGGCCAAGCAAGTTCTTTCTGTTCATGCACAAATCCCATATCTAAGGAATGCTGCAGGACAACTCCCTCGACAACCCGCCTAGCACTGGGCCAAAGGCCAGACTTGTTCCTCAGAGCTTTGTTTAAGGTATAATTAAGCAAATTATGTGAGATACCATTACGGAAATTTGTGAAGTACTGTATAAATATGATACACTTATCTTCTTCATATAATGTTTTGGGTAATCATGTCTGGTTCTTAAAACACTTTGAGTCAACACCTAATCGAAACCAGATAACACCCTCTAAGATGACAGGTAAAAGTAATATATTTGTTGCTGTGTTGTAGATTAAAAAAGACACAAAAGCGCTCAAACTTACACTGGAGAAATTCATCCCTGGTGCGTGGAGTCTGGCTGCGAGGTGCATGGCTTAGAGACCTCTGAGTCTTATACACATCAACTTCATCAGCTAGAGACACAGCACAAGATCATTAATATGCCTCAATATTATATGGCATCATCAAAGGTGTTTACAGGAACAGAATACATATTAAAGGAGAATTAAAGGTCTAAAGAGAAAAATAACAGAATAACAAGTACAATTCTAAAATCGAATGTTTAATAAAATGATGTGTATGAAGAATGAAGTTTATAAAATAATTTATGTGGCATATTTTTTAAGTATATTACATTTATTCATTTTATTTATGTATGTATTTATGTAATTTTTTTTTTTAACTCTATGAGATGTAAAGCCTACTTGGCTACTAGAGGGATTTCTAGGATTATGCAATCCACACTCAGCAATGTGAGAAACAGCTAAAATGTTATTGTTGATAATAACATTTCAACATTCCAGCCAATGTTAATAAAGAGAACAGCAGAAATCGAAAATGTCTCATTTGATGCAACTCACCCTTTACAGACTTCTTCCCCTTTTTGTCCTCTAGTTGACAGAAAGTCATTTTGTTCACTGGAAGAGAATTTAGGGTCATAATTAAATTTAGTAATACGCCATAAAATAACATAACATACTGAACAGAACTGTATGTAAAAGGGAGATCAAAGGACACCAACAGATGGGTGACAAATTAAAGGAAAAAACAACATAAAGTGTTGTAGTAAGGTGGATGTTTGGACCATCACAAGCCTCTAGAACAGCTTTATTGCACCTTAACATAGATTCTACAAGTTTCTAGAAGTGTACTAGAGGGATGAACACCATTCTTCCACAAAATTTTCCCCTTAACTGATGTTTGATGATGGTGTTGAAGATCATAAAATCATTCCTGTAACCCTGTGGATGGGGCAGGTTTTTTTTTTTTTTAAGGGGACGACTCCCATCAGGATAGAAATATTTCATCATAAGATTAAGGTGATCAGTTAGAAGAACTTTGCATTGATTTGCAGTGATGCTTTCCTCTTTCTGCCAATTGAACCCAGTCCATGCCAGCAAAAATAAATGCCCCCACAGCATAACAGAGCCACTGGGAGGTTTTTCCTTTAATTTGTCACCTGTCTGTATGTTATATACAAAGAAAATGGTGATTCTGAGAAATCCCAAGTAATATGAATCTCTAACAAGCTATATTATGTTCATAGATTTGAGTTTCACAGCATAATGTATGCTTTAACTCACCCGTGGTGGCCACCTTGACCAGCTCCTCATTGCCATACTCATTCAGGTGCTGTTTCAACTCCGAGACAGTCTTGGTAACGGAGCCGAAGGAGAAGTAAGGGTTGACGCTAACTGTGGGCAGCTCTTCAGCATCTGTCTGGGCTATCAGCATGTGGTAACTCTTCAAAAGAAAAGACCACGGATATTTTTAAATATGCTTTAATTAAAATTATAAGTATAGAATATCTGTGTGGTTTAGATATTTATATCATAAAGAAGCAGGAGTCGATTTGCCTGCAGTAATGAACCTGAGGTCCTGTACCAACCTCACTGATTTTTGAACGCATAAAGCTGAAACATCTAATCACACTGACTTTGCTCAGGGATTTTCTCATACCTGGATGAAGTGGATGTGGTCCTCTGTGCGCGACAGCTGCGTCAGCTCATTGTCTCTCTTCTTCAAGTCGGCGATCTCCTGCCCCAAACGCTCCATGTGGCCCTCAGCTGTATTTAGTGCCGCTCTCTTATTCGAGGAAATCAGCTTGGCCATTTCCTGTTGCATCATTTCGATAGTGCGAAGCATATCTCCGAAGAGCTTCTCGCTCTCCTGCAATGCCCGATGAGCTGAGCTCTGAAGAGAACATTTTGGTTTAATTTTATTTTGTCCCTTTTAATTTAATCTATTGTACTTATTTATAAGCACTCAAAGTCTCGTATCTTCAAGAAGATTTAGTATTGAATGTTGACTGAAAGGTAAATCTACTTTTTGTAGCTGTTAGCCCTATAATTTGTACAAATATCAGTTAATACAATGATTTGCATTGTGGTTTAGTTCCCTGAAACACTAGCAACTGACCTAAATGACTTAAATGTGCCATGAATACTGTTGGCTGAGATGGTGTTATTACACACTTGAACAAAAAGAATTTTCCAAGGGCACTTGGTTCCTAAAGGGCTTCTACTTAAAAACTGTTCTGGCAGGGAAGCACTCTTTTGTAGCATTCTTTCTTCCTTTCCTTAGAAGTGGAGTGATTTAGGACTGAAAAACTTTCATCAGTTTTTTCCTCAGTCATATATAAAAAAGCATTATTTAGTCACCTTTAATGCATCCACAGCTTGTTTCAACTCCTCCATCTGCTTCACTCGGTCATGGATCTTCTCCTGGATCTCAGCTTGTGTGGCACCCAGACGTTGCTATAGTAACACACGGACAATTATGAATATGACATTACAATGTCCTTTTGTATTATATTGTTCTTTCTTTCACTGAACATTAAATAAAACTGGACACTCAGTCATTTTTTAATGACAACTTGACAGAAACATTTTTAAGTAATGCTTTAAACCTAAAAGCAAAGACATGTTGGTATGTTATGCTGGTAACTAAGGTGAGTAGTTCCCTATTTTGATTAAGGAACAATGCAGGACTTTTGCCATCACAAACAGCAGTACAGTTGTTCCCACACCAGTTATACTGCACAGATGACTTCTTTAGTCTAATCCGGGTGGAGATCACTCCCACTTTGATATGTTTGTTTTAGGAGTTTGGCAAGGAGTAATAGACAATGTCCATTCACATCCTCTTTGATAACAGGTTGACTGTAGGTCAGGATAATTTGTCTTAGAGTCAACAAAGTTACTCCCTTAAATCAAGCTGAATGTGCAGTAGTGGGAAAGAAAGAGCAATTTCATGTAATGGAAACTAGACTGACAATATATCTAGGAACTTTTTATTGGACCATCTGAAAGACAGACACCTTCTCTCCCTTTTGAATAGTTGCTCTCACCTGCATCTCGCTTCGCTCCTGTTCGGCTGATACCATGTCATGGCCCTTGTGCTCCTTCACAGTGCACAGCACACAGATACACATCTGGTCTGTGCGGCAGTAGAGCTCCAGGCCTTTCTGGTGCTGTGGGCAGATCTGCCTGTCCAGGTGCCCGATCTCATCCACCAACTTGTGCCTCTTGAAGGTCGCCGACTCATAGTGAGGTTTCAGGTGCTTCTCACAGTACGATGCCAGGCACATCAGGCACGACTTAACAGCTTTGAGCTTCTTCCCAATGCAGATGTCGCACGCCACATCCCTGGGGCCGGCGTAGTTGTAGTCTGGAGATGGAGGAGTTGGAGGGGACGACTCTGAAAGCTTCTGGATCGAAGAGCCGCGAGAGGACATCAGGCGGCGTGGGGCAGGCCTCTTGTTGTAGCTGACTCGACATTGCGGGCACAAGAATTGGCCCGTGTGGTCAGCATGGTCCCAGTAGGTCTTGAGGCAGACGGCACAGAAGATATGACCACAAGGAATGGACACGGGGTCCCTCAGGTCCTCTTTGCAGAGGTAGCAGATGTCCTGGTCATACGACATGGACTCAGTTACAGGAGCAGATTGTGATCGTAGTATGGGAGTGTGTCTGTGTGAAGGCAAAGGCAAAGTGAGAATGTGGCACCACAACAGTGTTATATACAGTCAACATTCAGGCAGCGAGGGAGGACAAACTGGTTGAGCAGAAACTAGTTAAATGTGTAGGGGAGTGGCTGAGACACAGGTGAGGAACGAGAGAGAGAACGAGAGACCAGTAATCAATCAGAAGAATACTATGAAGGGAAGAGAAGAATGAATGAAATGTATGATCTCAAAACACAGTTGTGGTTTGTCCATTTCAGTTTGGCGTGTGATGTATGTGTTTCTAATTGCAGTGCATTTTTCAAATAAGTACTAGGCTCTGGGTTTGCATAATGCATGTGACAGTTTTATAAACAAGCTATGCTAACAGCAATGAAAATTAGCTTACACACACACATCATGTGACACAGGTGCAACTAAAAATACACCACCTAAACATACACTGCATGATTTTTGTTCATCTAAAGGTAGTACAGAGGACCATGAAAGCTACTATAATTTATTTAACCCATTAAAGTCCCAGGTTAGTATTCAGTTATTCATCCTAAAACAAGTTATTCAGTAACTACTATGAGTTATTCAGCAACTACAGGCAAACTAACAGGAAAGACATAGCTGTGAGAGTGAGGAATGTAAGTCTGGGCCTGTCAATGGTTCTAGGAGCTTGAGGGGTTAAGTTATGCAGCACTATCTAGTTTTTGCAATCCTCCTTTTTTTGCACAGTCTAAATGACAAACTAAGGGGTGCTTTCCAATCTCCAGTCTTCCTTTGAACCCTGTGTCATAAGACTTCCATAAACATACTTATATTTATGACAAATCTATAGTGAAAGACGTCATGTTCCTTCAGGAGTTTAAACCCTGTGATATAAACATATCATGCTACCAGTACTGTAATTGTAATGATAGTGGCCATAACGTAATTTATTTCACAACTGTCATAAAATACTTGTTTATCATTGGCTGAAGGTTTAGACGCCACTAAAATAAAATAAAAAAAGTTAAATACAAATTAGGGCAGTGCAGCGCCATGGTTCCTGTTTTGATCCTGAGCTCGATTTACTGTCTGTGGAGTTTTGCACTTTCCTCCTGTGTTCCTCTGTGCATGTTTTTTGTGGGTTCGCCAGTTTCTGCTCACCTCCTAAAAACATCCCAGTAGGTGGATTAGAGACTTTCAATTTATCCTAGTTGCGAATGAGTGTAAGTGAATGAGTCTTGTTCTATTGGCAGATAATTTTCTCTAATTTTAAGGATTTATTTCTAGAAGGAAGCAAAATTACCTACCAGTTAAATAAAACAATGTAAATCTTGAAATATGTAAAAGCATCTAAAACCTGTATGATCTTATATTTGATTTCTAATAATCTCATAATAAGAAGTATCAGATATAATTGTCCATATTCAAGTATTTTCACTTGATATCATTTTTTGCAATGATAGCATGACACTGCAACATACCTGGTCTCATATCTGCTTTGAGACTTTAATGTCATGGTTATGTCAGTCTTAATACGCAGGATTCGAGTAAAGTGTTACCTTTAACAGTATGACTAATTAGCATGGTTGGCTAATTACCACCTTTTCCCAAGAGCACAGTGCGTTAAGATTTTGGGAAGGGTATGAGCTCATGTCTATGTTATTCTTGGGAGCTGCATTCTCAAGGGGCCCCAGTACGAGCTTGAAGTCTTAATCCATGGCATTACAGTGTACTTCGAAGGTTTCTGTAATGGATGTGCACTTAGCATCCAGAAACCGTCTGACCTTTTAACACATGCCATCAAACCCTGAGAGCAACTTGCAAGAAAGAAGAAGAAGAAGCATACCCTAGATTAATCTATCACATGGAGTAAAACTACATAAGAGCCAAGAAAAGTGGACTGAACATCTCATGATCTTGTAGAGGCTAAATAATGTGAATAACATAGCAGTAATAGCTTGAACTTTTAACATTTATTGTTAATCGTTAACTATCCTGAGTGAGTGTGGATAACCTTTCCTAATGTGACTAGTGGAAATTACATTCTTTTGTGTTTCCTCTCTCAAATGTCAATTTCGTGTTGACAGAAATCTTTGGGGCTGTTATGTATCTCTTCTCAGAAAGTACCTCAAAGTTATCTCTCACCCAGAAGCCAAGATGGCCATCTGCTCTTGAGTTTCAATACAGGGCACAAAAAGTGTCAGCAAGAATGTGCCCCAGCCTGATAAGTCAGATAGCAAAGGGTCAGAGAAGAGAGGTCTGAAGAGGTAAAAGGTTCCACTGTGAAAGTGAGAAAGCAAGATGGCTTTTTTAAAACTATTTGTAGCTTGGGAAAGTGTAGAGCAGCACCCAAACATTCACTCCACTTCCACTCCTACACTGGAAATTATGCTAGCGAGGCTTAGAGATTCCTGTTGAGTCATTTCTTCACTGCAGAACTCCATGATCTATAGAGCCGAGAATGTAAAAGAGCTGTAGAATTACTTTTACGATCCGTCTTTCATAAACATAACGTAATGTAACATGGACAGCAGAGATTTTAATAGCCCTGGTCAAATATTTATCCTTGCTTGCTTGCATACGCTGTCTGATTTATTGCTGCCTACACCTTCATCCGAGGCAGCAACTGATAAAAAGCAGTCCTACTGTGATAAGACACAATCACGTTTGCTCAAAGACACCACTGGCATCCGCAGCAAGAGACTTGGTCCATCTATACAGTCATTCCTTTGAAGCAATGTAGACATTTCAAATAAAATATTGCCAAAAATCACTTTACGCTTCACAGTAGGTGAAATATCACTGGTCTATTTTCAGCGTGTATAGTAAGTGAAGTGTGTGAGTTTATAAAATGCTCCCTCTTGTCTCTCCTGATTGCAGTGTAACTGGAGCTGCTTCTCGTTCAACTGTGACACCTTCAAACCACAGCAGAGGTGACTGCACCAAAAGAACAGACTAATGGACCCTACCATTTATCTTTTATCTCGCATCTCTACTCAGGCTGTGAAAGCCACTGGACTGTAGGTCACATAGTAGTGACATATTTTTATAGCTACACTGTGTTACTTGAAACAGTTTATTAGTTACTAGAAAGGTACTAAAAGGCGTTTCAAAACAGGGGGAAATGAATGAATAATTAGTTCATATGCTTTATACTAGCAGGGATGTTTCCTTTATAATTTTAGTTTTTATTCAGGAGTATTGTCAAAAAATACATTTGAAAAGGGAGTAAAAGCAATTCCACCCACCAGCAAAAACCTCAGTAAAGACCTTTTTTTTTTTTTTTTTTTTAAATCTCTGGATTCTACTTTTATAGCACAACTTCTACTTTGTTCCTGTTTACAGTTGAGTGCAAAGGTTTGCACCCCAGTGCATTTTTTTGAATGAGAAAAAGATGTACTCTGTATTTTACAACAACACAAAAAAAATTCCAAGATGCTAAAAATAAAATGGTGTAGGTGTATTATACAATAAAACAATGATTTAAAAACATAAGACAAAATGAACAAAAATGGACCTAATTTGAACCCAGATTGAAGAAAGCGGTGTATGACGTCTAATCGAGTTATAAAAAGCTATATTGTATAAGAGGTTATAAAAAGGTAAAGGGTTAAGGTATACCTTTGAGCCCCTGAAAATGGAGGTACGTTGTTGAAAATGGCTGTAATTCCTAAATGGTAAATGCCATATTTTTGTGGAACCTCTTAAAATAAAGCTGAAAGTCTACATTTTGATCACATCTTGATTGTTTTATTTCAAATCCGTTGTGGTGGTGTATAAAGGCAAAATCACAAAAACTCTGTCATTGTCCAAATACTTCTGGACCTAACTGTGTATATATATCTATATATATATATCTATATATATATATACTGTATATATGGTTTGTGTTTGTTTTTTTCACTATCAGTATCTAAATGGTCAAAAACAGTGTACAGTATATATGTATACACACACACATATTCTGCCTGAACTTTACAACAGTAGACATGACATATATCATCATTATCTACATTAGTGTGCCAGATGAGTGTCAGGGTATTAGATAAATTTCACAGGTTTAAAATAGTTCTCACAGTTACTCACACGAGTGATGATTGCCTCAGTAGTGAGTCAAATTGCACATTTACAGGTTATATTTGGGTTTTGGACGTAGCATATGTTTGAGTGGTTTAAAGAGGTGAGTGTGTACAGAATTACATCAGAGTGTAAAGCTACAAAGTGCTCAGTGACAAAAAAATGCAAGCGTAAGTAAGCGTATTTAATTTTAATATTAAATACTGCTGTTATCTTTCATGTATACTAAGTTGTCAGTTTATTAGGTATACTTATGGAATTGTAATTACTAATTGAGCACACCACTAAACTGGCATCTCAGTGCTGTCAAGGTCATGCAACAGATTTTTTAAATAAACGCTAGCCATCTATAGTCAACAGGTGATGGTGTTTTATTCCATGAGCTACTTCAGGATGCATCTGTCTTTCCATTACCTCAAAGCACAATAAAATTAGCAGAGGCATCTGTGTCTGTTAGACTCTTTCTCTCCAATTTGGGATTTTTCTGCTGCGGTTTCAGTCTCTGCAACCTGTTCACTCCAGCTTGGCCTTTCTCCAAACATCTAGCAACACACACCCTGCATCTTGGCTAAGACTGACAAAGGTAACCATTGTTCAAGGGAAGCACTTGTAAATACCTTGTCTCCATGCACTGACGAAACGAATGGACAGAGGCAAGCCCTTGACTTCTACATTATCAACATATATGTTATGCAAGCCCACAGTCTTTGTACACTTGGTCAGTCCATGTTAGAGACACAAACACATGGATGCACACACACACACACACACACACATTCCTGCAACCTCAGTATGAACCCCTACACACCAACTCCTATACACTTCTCTCATTCACTAACCAACTGAAACATGATCGTTGAGTTGTAATGTACACAAGGATACACAAAGCTTCCTGGCTGAAATGTGCCTCAGAGGAGCAGAGCCGAGGTTCTTAAAGTGTCATCTTTTTAGTGTCGTCTCATTTGCCACAGTACTGATTTATTATATAGATTGTATCCAAACTTTGCAGAAGACTGTCTTTTCTGGTGCATATATATATATATATATATATATATATATATATATATATATATATATATATATATATATATAAGAACCACCTAGCCAAATTTTGCCTCCATTATTAAAGATATTAGTGTGCACGTCTCTGAGCAGAAGAGAAGGGCCTCCACCCAGAGAAGGCTTCACCTAGCTCTGTGTTAGTTATTTAGTGGTCACACAGAGACAATCACAGGAAAAGCTCTGTACGACAGCCTTTCCTGGAATCTGATCAACTCTGGAAAAAAAAAAGAGGAAGGAAAGAGAAACTGGCTTATCAGAAAGCATACCAAATAAGGAGTGAGGCGAAACCATCTACGGAGTGATGTCAGATAGGCATAGGAGGCGGGGCTGATGAAACCGGTCTTGTGCAGCCAGTCAAAGTTTAACAAGTGTCACTGTCTGTGTCACTACGTGCGCACCTGGAATTTGGACCAAATCAGTTTGAAAAATGCAGCTCAGACAGCAAATTTGGACACACTTTCTGAATCCAGTTCATGAAGCACAACATAAACATGCACTAAGGGAAGTTAGAGTTTAGATTTGATTTTTTTTTACAATATTCAAAAGACATGGTTTATATATTAAAGTGCAGGTTAAAACACCTTGCCCTGCCCCTCTTCAGTGAATACACACTTGCTGTGGCTATGCAAATGAGAGGTGAAACATTGAAACTAATGGGCTCGGAGGTGTTACACAGCAGAGAAGGATTACACAAACCCTGAAAAGGCAGACAAAGTGGTATCAATTGTCCTCAAAAAAGGAAATGACAGGTGGAGTAAATAGGCTTGTACTGCAGGGCGAGGGCGACATCTATGAGTTGGCAACTATCAAGGTCGAAACTAAACTCAAAAGAAATATTCACTCAAAATTGCATAAACATTTACACAGACAAATTATTTCACAACTACAGCACGAGCTTGACGGTGTTCATGTGCAGTATGTGAACATGCAATGCGAATGTGGATTGACATGCACGACTGGAATGCGTGCCCAAGACATGCAAGGAATGTAAGATGCTGCAATGAGACTTAAGATTCATGGTGTGGTTACAAACATCTACATATCTCCCCTTACCAACATGACTTATATTTTTTCTAATAATACAAAACATAGAGTCATTACTTGGTCATAGACCCAAAATATGTTATTACACCAAACACTGTTAAACCCTTAATCTATTTTTTTCCTTCAAAACTGGCAGATTGAAATGTATCACATATCTAAGAGTAAAAATATGGAGCTGAATTGGACTGCTATTTTATAATTACACATTTTACTCGATAGGTCAATATTAGTGATATAAACATGTATCAAATCGATACATTTGAAAGAAAAAGTGTTTTACATTATTTAAATACATGTATTTATCTGTACAACTGGTATATGCTCAGCAGACTAGTAACAATTTCTCTTTCAAATAAAAAGTGCCTATATTTGATTTACAAATATAATACATACTCCTAATAGATCACACAATGTTCTGTTATATGGAATACTAAAAATAAGGATAAAAAATGTATGGTGGTTGTTTAGTCACTGAAGGTTCCACCCTTTGGAATTATCGTTAGAGAATCTGGAATTTGTGGAGCAGAGACTTATTCATATCTTTAAGACAAAAAAAGTTAGACTAACAGACAGAAACTATTTAATGATATGTACACACACCCGTACAGCAACTACACAATGAGACTAGTTCAACCAGATTTACTTCAATGTATGACTCAAATCCTCTGCATTAAAACTTTACTTTATTGAACAATTTTGACTACAATTTATGTGGCTTCACACCCCCATCATTTGTAATGAGCCAAATAGTTTAAAATTATGTTTATTTTATTTAATAATTATTATGTTCCGACAATGTTAGTGATGCACTATGGATGTTTTTACACCAATAGCCTACAAAGCTTAAGGTGTTTAGACAATATTTATGCCATAATGTCATTAGGAAAATTTGAATTTATTCCTGTTAGAGTACATTATTCAGTAGCTGTTACGAATTATTATCTACAGTGAAACTAATGGGAAAGGTATGTCGTTATGAGAGTGAGGAATGTAAGAAGATTAAGGGAATAAACGCAAATGTACACAATTGACCAAGTGTAATTATGGTGTGTGTAGACTATCAAAATATCCTCTGGCTCCCAATTCTAAGTAAAGTGAAAAGGGGACAGCCTACTCTAGTGTGTGTTTGTGTCTTTACTAAACAACTCTCAGTTTCATCCTGGGACCCTTTGGACTACAATTCACTCATTCTCAATAGCCCTGCCCTATTTTTCTTTTACTCCACCCTCTTGTACTCTGTCTCTCTTAAGGCTCTGGCACTCCTAACTTGACTTGCTTGTCTAAGGTAGCCTGTGCTCTCTTGCTCTGTCTTTCCTGCTGTCTATCTCTCTGTAAGAAGGGGAGGGCTTTACCTGGTTTCAATCAATAACTTGTGGAATTCAACAGTACGAGAGGGTTGTGTGCAGCTGCTTGCTTCACAGCCCCACCGACTGCAAGGTTCCAGATTTCTGACTTCTCCTTCACGTGTGCTCTCTCTCTCTCTCTCTCTCTCTCTCTCTCTCGTGTTCACGGACACTCCTTGTTTACTTAAACAGGTGTTTGGACGCATCTTGTGTGTGTACGTGTCTGTGCATGTGTGAGGTGAACATGGCTGAGCCCATGTCTCCAGATTACTTCAGCTGCCACCTATGCGCAAATCTCCTGAGGGACCCGGTGGCCATCCCCTGTGGCCACAGCTTCTGTATGGACTGCATTAGTGGCTACTGGAATGAGGCTGACTACACCGGGATTTACATCTGTCCTCAGTGCAGAATCACTTTCACCCAGAGACCCGTGCTCAGACCTAATGCAACCCTCTCCAAAGTGGCTGAGAAGATCAAGAAGACGGGCCTGAACCTCAACCTGGTGCCTCCAAGCAATGGGAGCTTTGCTGGACCGACTGACGTGCCTTGTGACTTCTGCTCGGGAAAGAAGCTCAAAGCTGTCAAGTCCTGCCTCAACTGCTTGGCCTCGTACTGTGAAAAACACCTGAAGCCCCACTATGAGTCGGCTACCTTCAAGAGACACAAACTGGTGGACGAGCTAGGGAACCTGGACAGAAAGATCTGCCCACAGCACCAGAAGAGCTTGGAGCTCTTTTGCCGTACCGACCAGATGTGTATCTGCGCTATCTGCACCGTCAGTGAGCACAAGGGTCATGATATCGTGTCAGCAGAGGCAGAGAGAAGTGAGAAGCAGGTGAGTGATTTTTTTATATAATAAAACTCTATAATAAAACTATAGTTACTAGGGTTTATCACACATTTTGTATTATCTCATATCTTTCAGTCAAACTAGTTTTGTGTTTTCTAAAACAAGCTAGCCCTGAACCATTAGTGACGATTCTTGAAACCGTATTATGGGTACAGAGGGTAAACATTAAACCAGATGTATGTGAGGGAGACAAAACTACTAGAACAAAAGTCATAGACAAATAAAGTTATCACACCCTGGAGGTCAACCCGAAACCACACAGGGAGTGTCTCTGTAGCAAATTAGCCATAGGTGACTCAAAGCATGTTCTGAGTGGTCTTTAGTCTGGAAATAGCTTGCAATTTCTTCCAAAGCAAAGTTGTTTTATGTCCTTGGAGCTGAGAGAGAGAAAGGGTGGGAAAGGGTTGGTCAGAACTCGTGGTGTAGGGACAGGCAAAATCCCACAGATAAAGGTATGTGAATTTGATGAGATCAGGCCAAAGCTTATGACCCAACCATCCCCCCTCCCTACCTCCTACATTATCAGTAAAAGAAATTGAGACAGACCTCCTGCTAAACCACTAAAGCCATCACCCAGTCAGTAAGTGGACACATATGATTGAGAGAATGTGCAGATGTCTACCTCCCTCTGACCCCCCTTTTGGAATTTCATCTCTATTAAATTGCTAAAATCTTCCGACAGCCTTACGGCATTGTCTCTAGTTTGGTTGTATGAAGGCTTGCAACAGGCAGTACCTGTGGGAAAGTGGGAAGACGAGATTAAAAACTATAAATAGCCGTCCTTCAAATGTTTTCCCCGTCTCTGGAACAAGTACAGGACAACTGACAGCAGGGATTGTTAAGATAAAAGCTGACAGTATTTGATATGTTTCTGTTTGTATCCATAATAACATTATCAAAGCTTGGCAATAAGTCCAGTGCTGTTCTCATAAACCCTGTGATCTTCTGCCAGAGCAGGAACCAGCAGGTACTAACTGAGAATGGTTTGTTTACTCTGTTGAAACCAGAAGGACCTTATCACAGATTTAAGACCCCCTTATTTTTCATCAGCCTCTCAGTCTCTCACACAAACAGAGACACACACCACACACTCCCTTTATTCACCCCCTTCCCAGATTCCCCACATTCCATTAAGCTTATCTTGAAGAATGGTCCTGTGGGCTCACTGAAATGCTGCACCAAAGCCCCCTCTTCATTCTCCAAGGGGCCAGGGCATGTGCACCTTGAAATGCTTCTACACAAGACGGGAGCGGCTAGTTTCACATTCCTGGCGTGATTGGCATTCTCGCACTCCCTTTTCTTTCCTCTGTATCCTGAGATAGAGGTGCACATATTAAGCCGATATCTCCAAATAAGACCAATTACTAATGAGCTACAATGACTCCCCGTGTGAAGATTTCCACCTCGCCATATATACAAATTAAATGTAATCGCAAGACTTGGCAATGTACATATACAGTAGATACTCTGAGTTCCCATTTCCCATAAATATGCTTATGTATGCTTAGAAAAAAGGTTTGCAGATTTAATCTTCTGGGGAAACCCTTAAAAGGTTTTAAGTAGGACCTTACAGAATGCTTCCCTATAAGAAAGGGTCTCAAGTACAATCCTTTTAGGAAGTTATTCCTTAAACAATCCTTTAGTGCTTCTTACTGGTTGTCAGTGAGTGTTTTTAGCTGTGCTGAGCTAGTCACTTAAACATCCTTTGTTGGTATTTTTTGTGTGTTTTCTCTGACAGAAACTTCTTGGAGTGTCCCAAGCTGAGATCAAACAAAAATGCCAGCAGAGGACCAAAGAGCTGGAGGAACTAAAGACGGCTGTTGACTCGCTGAAGGTAGGTCACAGTTTCGATGCATCCCTCCAGAATGGCCCCTGTTTTCACAATCAATAGCAACGTGTAACATAATCAGAGCAGCCTAAAAAGCACAAGGCCATATTATGTGGCTACGAGTGACAGTGACCCGGGGTAGAACCCTTATCTCTTTAGTAACTCTATAACAACCTCATGCAAAGGAACACAAATAAACCTTGAGGCCTGGGCATATTTGCGCTTTTGTCTGATAAAGTGGAAACCACAGTGTGTCTTTTGTTCTGATGTGTTAGGCCATGGAAGTTGAAACAAAGAAAGCTAAAACAACGTTGTTGTGTAGTCTGGAACAAAGTGATTAGCCAATGGCTGAACGTGTTTGCTAAACTGTTGTTGTAAATATGCCTCAGAGCTCGGCTCAAAGGGCCATGGCAGAGAGCAAGAAGATGTTTGATGAGATGATCACTGCCATCGAGAGGATGAGGTCGGAGGTCACCAAGCTGATCAATATCAACGAGAAAGCTGCATTCAGTCAGGCCGAGGGGTTGATGGAGCGCTTGGAGCAGGAGATTGATGAACTGAAGAAGAAGGAGACTGGCTTAAAGCAGCTCTACAGTACAGAGGACCACATCCACTTCTTACAGGTAAACACAGAAATCAGTGGTTGGATTCTATTACAAGTGTAGTCAGGGATTTTAGAAGTTAGCTGAAGTTAGCTGCTTTGAAACTCAAAATTCAAACAAATACAACCCCGCCCTTCAGCACTGCCTCCAAAGCCATGCCCCTGAAACACATGCACTGCTGCTTTTGGGTGGAATACTAGAGTGCTAGTCCAAGAGGGGAGCTTTCTGAATTGAACAGGAAGGAGTACGGCCACCCTTAAAATAACCTTACCTCCTAATTGCCACCCTAACTCTTATGCCAAATCTATTAGCCAACACAGTAATTTCATTATGCAGCTATTCGTTTTGTGCCAGCATACCACTGAGTTTCTCTACTAAGCAGATTTTTCATTGAAACTGCCAAAACCTGAGAATTTTGTAAAATATTACAAGAAATGCTCTAATTAAAAAATACATTAGTCTAATATTGTATAAAGAAACCAAAAATACATATTACCACAGGATATGTAGCCAGTGTATATAGTGTCTGACAATACCACTTGTTTTCCTCTTTTCCTTACAGAATTTCAACTATCTCTGCACACCAACCGATGATGGCTTCATTCCCAAAGTGTCTCTGAACCCAGACTTCTCGTTCAGCGCCGCAAGGAAAGCTGTCGCAGAGATCAAGGAAAGACTTGAAGAACTGGGCAGAGAGGAACTGCTGAAGGTGTCAAAATCAGGTCTGAACCCTCCTCTAACTACCACCATTGAAAAAAACAACTCAGTGAAACAGCTCATTGTAGCTCAGCTCACTGCTGAGTACATTCATTTACAATCTGTGGACATTTTCACTGTCGAATCTATTGTACATTACTATGACCTTCGAGCACTGCATTGTTTATTTTTCCACTAAAACAAACACAAGGATTTTAATCCAGTCACACAGGGCACATGACCATGAACCATAAAGTGGAGTCATGTGACTGAGTTGAAAAAGTAAATAGTACTTTGAATCGTGACTACAGTGTGGTACACAAGAGGAACAGCTCTGATTGGGTGATTAACATCCTTTTGTGTTTCCAGGATATGTTATGTAATGACACAAGGCTGCTGATTAGGCAGCTTTGTGGGTATAACTTCTTAATGAAGTTGATGTTTAACAAACAAATGGGTTGTGCTTGATGTGTACTTTCCTGGTGCCTCGCAGTGAATGAAGTACCTGTTTACACACTGGAGAACCGCAGCGTTCGAGAGAAAAGCAGCCGAGGTGAGGCATCAGAAAACACGTCCAAAGACAATGTAATGTTAAAGAGCTGCATCGAAATGCACTGAACGAAAAATAACTATACTCTTTTTATTTTCTATATCTAGTCAAAGACATCCAAACTGTGGACAGTGCCCCTCCTTCACAGCCCAGGAGCAGGTCTGAGTTCTTAAAATGTAAGTAGCGTATCTAATCTTTCAGCAATCCACTTGTTCTTGGATTATGTAACTCTTATGTAACACATTCTTCCAGACCTCTTGCTTAATTTCTTCTGAGAATAGTATTCCTAGGCCTTTGTGGTATAGATATCGATATTCTCTGAGCTACTGGACGTTATTAAACTCCCTCCTCCTTGCCTGTAGACTTCTGTCAGCTCCGGCTGGACCCCAGCACAGCCTATAAAGAGCTCTACCTGTCAGAAGGCAACAAGAAGGTGACTCGAACCCGCAACCTGCAGTCCTACCCTGATAATCCGGAGCGGTTTGACACCTTTGCCCAGGTGTTGTGCCGCGAGGCTCTGTCTGGTGGCCGCTTCTACTGGGAGATCGAGTGGAACGGCGAATTCTCTGTTGGAGTGGCCTACCGGGGCATCAGCCGCAAAGGCAAGGGTCCCCTTTGCTTGCTGGGGTACAACGATAAATCCTGGAGTCTCCTCTGCTCTGACACGGGCTACTCTGCCTGGCATAACCGGGTGGATAAAGCCATCAGCGCACCACATTCTCCAAGGATAGGGGTCTACCTAGACCACAGCGCAGGGGTACTGGCCTTCTATAGCATCGGTGAGACCATGACATGCCTCCATCGCTTCGAGACCACCTTCACTGAACCCCTCTATCCTGGGTTTGGCGTTGGTACATCGGTTAAAATCTGCCAGCTAAAATGAAGACTTTGACTTTTTAATTTTTACAGAGTACATTTTTTACATCATGTGTTTTATGTCATTTTCAGTTATCAGTAAAGCCATTGCATTTTATTCTACATTACAAAAAAAAAACAAAATAAACAAAAAAAAAAACCCTGAAATTGATTTGCAAATTGCAGCATTTCATTTAGACCTAGCCCCAAAAATAGCAAAAATGTTATTCCAACATGCCGTGTTATTTTTGTACTTTTCAATTAATATCATTTTACATACTAAACCTTGTATTTATCCAAGTACCAAGTGCCATTGTCCATTTTGTGATAAAAAGCTTCATTATTTCTCAAAAATGACCTCTTGATATTCCAATTAAAGTTTTTATTAACAGCCAAATGTGTGTTTGTATCTTATATCTACATGCTACTATTAAAGTGATGGACAGTTTTTCTACTGGAACTTTTATTCCAGTGCTAACATGACTAAATAGAAAAAAACAGCAATTTAACTCATACTAAATAATTAATAAATAAAACAAATAATTAGTATGCCAGATTCATACTCAGTTTTCTGAGTATGTACAATTGGGTAAAAACTTCAGTTTTCTTCATGTTCTATACATTGAAAGCTTTTCAAACTAAGCAGATACACACAAATCTTCTAGATCTGGCTCTTTGCCACTGACTGTTCTTGCATTCACAGCTGCACTGGTGAACTTTAGGAAGGAAACACGCTCCCAACCCCTTCCTTTAGGGTTTCAGAAAATCAGTACCAGGATGACCAACCTCTTAAGTTGAATGATGTTTGCTGGACAATTCCTGCAGCTGCAGTCTTTCTCAGTGATTCAGTGTATGGGTTTGTACGCACTTACAGTAGATCCTACACTTTACATAATTTTGGGACAAGTCAATTGGGTCAAGTAAAGAAAACACAGAAATTAGTGTGGATAGGTATAAGAAGAGCTCAGATATGTCAAGTCAAGTCAAGTGGAGTTTATTTTCATTTCAAACATATACAGCCAGTTAGTACAGAGTGAAACGAAACAACGTTCCTCCAGGACCAAGGTGCTACATAGGACAACACAGAACTACAATATAATATGGCACAACATACACAATGTTGGACAGCTTTGGAGAGCTGTCCAACCCGGCTGTTCTGGTTCTCACCTGGATTTAATATTCTGTCTCTTCTGAAGATTTTGAGCAGTGGGATTGTTGGAACTAAATATGAAAAACAACAACCATAAAAGTGTAATACTGGAAACGACTGGATTTGGGTGGGGACATAGAAGTGGTGGGTGTATGCACATCAATATAGTTTACAGCAATCATGGACATGCCAAAAAGTTTGCTGTTGCGCCCTCTTTTGGTGAACAGCAATAGTTTAAAGCAGGGACATACACTCACAGAGCACTTTATTAGGAACACTGTACTAATACTGGGTAGGGCCTCACTTTGCTCTCAATACAGCCTCAGGTCTTCATGACATGGATTCCACAAGATGTTGGAAAGATTTGTTTGAGATTCTGGTCCATGTTGACATGATTGCGTCACGCAATTCCTGCAGATTTTTCAGGTGCACTTTCATGTTGCAAATTTCCCGTTCTACGACATCCCAAAGGTCTTCTACTGGATTCAGATCCGGTGACTGAAAAGGTCACTGAAGAACATTGAACTCATTGCCATGTTCATGAAACCAGTTTGAGATGACTTTTGCTTGGTGACATGGTGCATTATCATGCTGGAAGTAGCCATTAGAAGATGGGTAAATTGTTGGGATGGGTAAAAATGAAGGGATCCACATGGTCAGCAACAATACTCAAATAGGCTGTGGCATTCAAGTGATGATTGATTGGTATTAATGGGCCCAAAGTGTGCCAAGAAAACATTCCCCACACCATTACACCACCTCCACCAGCCTGGACTGTTGTCACAAGGCAGGTTGGGTCCATGGATTCATGCAGTTGGCGTGAAATTCTGACCCTACCATCTGTGTGCCTCAGCAGAAATCGAGATTCATCAGACCAGGCTACATTTTTCCAGTCTGTTCAGTTTTGGTGAGCCTGTGCCCACTGCAGCCTCAGCTTTCTGTTCTTGGCTGACAGAAGTGGAACCGGACGTGGTCTTCTGCTGTTGTAGCCCATCCGCCTCAAGGTTCGATGTGTTGTGCATTCTGAGATGCTTTTCTGCTCACCACAGTTGTACAGAGTGGTTATCTGAGTTACTGTAGACTTTCTGTCAGCTTGAACCAGTCTGGCCATTCTCTGTTGACCTCTCTCATCAACAAGGTGTTTCTGTCCACAGAACTGTCGCTCACTGGATGTTTTTTCTTTATTGCGCCATTCTGAGTAAACTCTTGAGACGGTTGTGCAGGAAAATCTCAGGAGTTATAGAAATACTCATACCAGTCTGTCCGGTACCAACAATCATGCCACGGTCAAAATCACTGAGATCACATTTTTTTCCCATTCTGGTGGTTGATGTGAACATTACCCAAAGCTGCTGTCCCATGTCATGATTTTATGCATTGCACTGCTGCTACATGATTGGCTGATTGGATAATTGCATGAATGAGTAGGTGTACAGGTGTTCCTAATAAAGTGCTCAGTGAGTGTATAATATCTGTAGATATTATAAACATGCATTACCACTCATATAAAGTGGTTTAATCCAGAGAGATTTTCACTTCTTAGCTCAGTCTTCTTAATTCAGGTTGTGTGAGTTAAAGCTATTTGTTTATCTGCTCACGAACAGACCTGCTGTAGTGTATATTCGCGAATCTGCGAATACGAAATGTAAGACTTCCCATCATGCAGCCTGCAGCGCCATGACAACGAGATGTTTATGTCAGACCTTTGTGCGTTTCTGTCACTGATACCAGTGTGTCGTTTTAAATATTATTTAACATAATAATAGAATTTAAATATAATAATATGTCCATTCGCTGTTATTTATTTATATAACTCTAACGCCATTTAAAGAAATTAGCTAGCAATTTAGCTGGCTTGAAATTAGCTTGTTAGCTACCTAGCTTAGCTTTGCCTAGCTGTTTGCGTGTTATCCCATAGTTTGTGAAAATGTTAAAAGTTAAAAATTTAAAAGTGAAAATTCTTTTAATTGGACCAAGTGAGGTGAGCATGGATTTTTATTATTATTATTATTATTATCATTTGTAGTGATCTCATTCTCTGTGTTTGAATTCTCTTTAAAACTATTAATAGCATTAATGTTAATATTATGTACAGTGTGGGAAGACAGTTTTGGCAAATTTTCTCTCTGACACAGTAGAGACAATCGGAGGTGATTACAGCCCCACACAGGGAGTCAGGTCAGTAAACTGCAACCCAGGATAAATGTGTACATGAGGAAATCTTTTGTTTTGCTGACTAAAGGTTTATGATCTGGTGTTTGTTCAGGATACTGGAGTTTGAGTCTCATCATTTGGGAAGTGGAACCAAAGACAGTGCTTGTGAAGTGGAGCTGTGGGATTGTGCTGGAGATTTCAGGTGAGTGTCCCTTCCTTCTACCTGGAACTATTCACAGGCCCAGAAGTAACAGCTTCTTGCAAGTTTTCTTTGACTCGAGGGCTTCCTCCGGGTACTCCGGTTTCCTCCCCCAGTCCAAAGACATGCATTGTAGGCTGATTGGCATTTCCAGATTGTCCGCAGTGTGTGAATGTGTGTGTGCGATGGGTCCAGGGTGTCCCCCGATTGTGGCCCAAGTCCCCCTGGGATAGGCTCTAGGCTCCCCGCGACCCTGTGTAGGATAAGAGGCACAGAAAGATGGATGGATGGATTTGTCCATTCAGCCACAAGAGAATTAGTGAGGTCAGGTATTGATGTCGGGTGAGAAACCCTGGGATGTAGTCGGCGTTCCAATTCATCCCAAAGGTGTTCAGTGGGGTTGAGGTCAGGACTCTGTGCAGGACACTCGAGTTCTTCTGCATCAGTCTTGACATGGCAAACCATGTATTAATGCTGGAACAGGTTTGGGCCCCTCAGTTCCAGTGAAGGGAAATATTAAATTCTACAGCATACAAAGACCTTCCAGACAATTGTGTGCTTCAGACTTTGTGGCAATAGTTTATGATATGATGGTCAGGTGTCTACATTAATTTTGAACTTAAGTCCTTTGATTTTTAATATGTTAGCTGTCTTGTATCATTAGTCAGGTGAAGGGGAATACTGTAGCACACCCTGTCATTCACGTTTACTTATCATTTACGTAATAATTAGGATTTAAGTAGTATTTAGTTATTAATGTGTGTAAGTTTGGGTTGGATCTGTCTCTGATCACTTTTCACATCCTCATTATAGGTTCGAAGCATGCTGGCCAGCTTTCCTGAAAGACTCCAATGGAGTGGTCATTGTGTTTAACCCTGATATTCCAAGTCACCTCAAGGAAGTAGAGACCTGGCACTCGACCTTCATCTCCTCTCAAAGCCTACAGGCAGGACAGTGTCTGCTCATAGCACACCACAAGCCTGGGAGTGGAGCAGATACATCCCGCCCTCAGTTAGGTAAGACTGAAAAGGAAACAGACTGCAATTTATTACATCAAACATGCTATTTGTTGACAAATTACAATTTAACTTTGTGTATCATTGCACTGGCATCCATGCGAGTTTGAGAAATCTGTATATTGTCTGTTTTTTCCCTCTATGCAGCCCCTCAATTGAACAAGCTGCCTCTCATTCATTCCAACCTAGAGGAAGACCCTGAAGGGGTGCGTCAGGAGTTCCGGACATATCTAGGAAACGTTGTGCAGAGCTTGTCGGAAAGTCGGGAGCGTGAGGAGATGTCCATTATAGCATAACCATCATTTTTTATATTCAGACTTAATATGAATTAGGACTGATAAAATTAATAGGAATTAGTTTCATCCTGATCTCTGTCTACTGCATCTGTAGTGTTTGTATGATTATCACAGGCAAAAATTTCTGATGTTTCCAAATACACTCCTGGACAAAAAAATGGGCCAAGCCCAAAATGGCAAAATATTAAGCTTTTAATGGTCTTAACAACAAACTACTGGTCAGGAAATTAGCAGGGATTAAACAAATACAGTAGATCTCTCCCTACTCTATCAATCCTGGTTCCATTTATGAGCTTGTTATCAGGCCCTTGATGAGCTGCATCAGATAACCAAATAATGACTAAACTTCTAAGGAAAAAAAACATCCTAGAAGATATTTTTGGAAAATTTTTGTACACCCAGACATGTTATTTTATACATCAAACATTCGAATCATTATCATGATTTTACCTTTGCGTACTAGAAGGCTATATAAGTGAATTCCCCTGTTTCTAGTTTTTCCCCAAACAGTTCACTGCAGCAAAAGTGCAACTGTTTAATTCTTGCTAATTTTCTGAACAATGATTTGTTGTTAAGACCATTAGAAGCTTAATATTGTTGCCCAGGAGTGTGGTGAGAAAAGAACAGAAAACCTACTGGCATGTAATGGAATTCTTAAGGGCAGTTGTTTGACTCCATAGATAAACATTTAAAATATGTGAATATATGACACCAATTCATAACTACAGCCATTACAAAGGCCATAGGATGAGATAGATATGTGAGAAAGACCAAGGCTGTTTTTATGGGATTTTATCTGATTTTCCACAGCTGGAGTAGTACAGTAAAAAGTAAATCCAGTTACTCACACTTTCCCAGAGGTGTTGTGGTATCCCTGCACTCTCAGACTCTCACAACATTTCTAACACACCTCTCTCTGAAAAAGCAGTCCTATCTCTGAAAGAACAAATTATACATTTACAGGCTGTAAAATTTATTAGTGTTCTACTAAATTATGCGTTTTGCATAAATGTTTCCCAAAATTCAATGATTTCTGATGTGAGTTTGAGTAAATGTGTCTTCTGCTCTTTTTCTCACTACAGGTAATGAATTTGAAATTCTGTTAAGTGGTAATGACACATACACTACAGATGCAGCAGAGACAGATTAAGTTGAAATAGAGAGAAGAAGAAGAAGAAGAAGAAGAGCTGGAGAATTCCTTTAAGATCATTTATAAGTATTAATGTCTGTCCAGTAATCAGTTATTCTACAGCACTGGTCTCATGCTATATTAACAGTTGTTTTTACTGTATATAAGGAAGCCCTGAGTTGATACCAAAAAGAAAAGTCATATACACCTTTCAGCATGCTGAATAAAGGTCTCAGCATCAACATACTTTTAAATCCAAAGTAATGTACAAGGTAGCCGTATGAAAAGTGCACATTATGGAGCACAAGGTATGTCAAGTTGTTTTTTAATGGCCCAAATAAAAGTTTATATTATTAAAACTGTCGTAAATCATCGTCCATCACTGTACTGAGCAAATACAAGTTTTTTGAACAATACATATTTATTTAGTTCCTGGATTCCAAGAAGTTCAGACTGGAAGCAAAGGGCTTAGACAAAGAAACAAGAAACAAGGACAGTCCACATTTACACGTCATATCCCACAATGCCTCCTTTTCCAATGATCTCGCCAATGTAGAACCACATTAGAACTTCTGCGGTGACCAGACCATTCCTCAGAGCGTCCTGTGGAAACAAGTGAGATTGTTAACATCACGGTTAAAAAACCTTTTAACCCAGTCACTAAGCAAATTATTATTAAGCTCCTATTTCCACAGTAACATGCGCACGTATTCATTTCGTTCAGAATTTCAAGTGAAGCAGAACACAGTTCAACCACAGAGCTGAGCAGCTGAGGGTTAACAGCCATGCTCACAGACCCAACAGTAGCTCTGTAGAAGTCCTGGGATTTGAACATCCAGTCACTGGCACAGAAACTCAACTAATGCATACATCATCAGTGTGAGCTGGTGGGCTGAAGCAACAGCAAGCACAAGTTCTGCAAAGTCGGCAGAGCAAGTGACACAAAAGAGGTGAGCAACTTTGCTTCTAATGGCGACATTAAGGTAAAGTGGTCACTACCAGTGGAATCGATGGACATGATTGGAAATGATGGAAATGATTTACCCAAAATACAACACTTCCAGTGTTTTCATCAAATTGGTATATCAAATATCATCACGATGTTTTCAGCTCATTCTGACACTAGATGATTGTGATGCTGGGATGCATTAGATAGACAGTGCAGTATTCTGCAACCCTTTCTAAAAGAATTGGGATGCATATTAAGTGGGCTAATAAACCCAACAAGGCACTGCACGGGGTAAAGAATACTCATCACGCACTTTGCCATTAGATTAGGCAGGAAGGTCATCATTTCAGACACTGGGTAACCTATACGGTTTTCAGACACTGGGTAAGCCATGACATCACTGGACAAGTGGATGAGGTTTCCATTACTTGCTAGCTACATTAGCCAGAGGTCCAGTGAGAAGGTACTTTTAAAGAAACTACTACAGGAACAAATATTGGACACCAAACATGTCCCGGCTTATGGACAATAATAGTGGAAATTTTGTAAATTTGATTTTTCACTAAACTATTCCTTATTTTTAAAATGAGGAACTATTCCTTTAATTTACTCATTACAGTCCTTCTCTTTTAGGAGCACACGTGTATTTCCCCAGCCTCTGTTAGGAGCTATTTACAATGATGAGGTTAAGTCCAATCTATAAAAGAAAAGAAAAAAAAACCTGAAATGTAATGTCATGTCACAGCAAAATAAGGTGGCAAAAAAGGCCACGTAGCACAGACAAAAATAATTTCTGATCCAGTGTTTCTGGTTTGCTAATTATTTACATAAATATTCTATTCATAATAAAAAAAAATTATTTGCTAAAACAATGTTATGTCTATGTATAATCAATTCCTTGGATAACAATTATTTATGGTGAAATCGTGTTTATCGACTGTTTTTTTTGTTTGTTTTTGCACTTTTTTAAGCATTCAACAGGGGAACATCCACGTCATTTTACACACTGGTTTGACTTAAAGCCAGACTGCTTACTATCGAATAATTTTGACAATGTGACATCTATACAATTATGCACTTCCATACATGTGCAACCCTCCAGTGGCTGGGGTTGAACCCGGACGGCACCGTATGCTGGCCACTAATCCACCAGGTAACCAGCAATTTGGAAAACATTACTTTATTCAACTCCTTAAGTCCTACAATTCTGTGACGCTGGGACAGAACGAAATTCCTAGTCAAAACAAAGTCCTTTAAGCAGCATTTCATTAATTATAAAATTAATTATAATGAAATGCTGCTTAAAGGACTTTGACTAGGACTTTTGAAACCCACATGAGTTTCTGGGAGATTTTGATGCACAAGTTCATGTTTTAAATTAATTACATTTTTGGGGACCCCAGCAGAGATTTGCTGTCCTATACGGGTTTAAGGAGCGTGGAACATGGAACGATTTAAAAAGGAAATGTTAATCTGAAATTGTATTTGAGTCAAATAAACAAAAGCATATTTCTTTTGGGAATTTTGAGTCAGTTTGTATAGAAATATGGTTTTATTTTGGAGCTCAGTAAGGCCACTGACAACAGACAGAATAAACACGTATCTGTATTTCTATTCAGTAACATAGAACATAACATTGATCAGAAGGTCAGGGGTTCAAGCCCCAGCACTGCCAAGCTGCCACTGTTGGGCCCTTGAGCAAGGCCCTTAACCACATCTGCTCCAGCGGTGCCGTATCATGTCTGACCCCACGCTCTGACCCCAGCTTCCTAACAAGCTGGGATATGCGAAAACACTGCATTTCACTGGCTCTGTACTTGTACTCTGCACAGTGACAAAGCTGAATCTAAAAAGATCTAACCTCTCTAATACCTTCTGTTCACTAAAGTAAAGAAAGTGCAGAAGAAAAGCAAGGAGGACCAGCTTTCAGGAGGATGTGTGGCTGAAGTGTGCTCACCCTGACTGTGGTCTGACCCAGACGGCCAGCCTGGAAGGCCTTGACGAGGTCGGACACTCCGGCCACTGCCTTGCTGACCTCGGCTGGAGAAGGTGGCACCAGCTCCACACGGGCATAGTACCAGAAGGTCGATAGCCGGGGCTTCGAGTAGCTCACAGCAGCTGCAGAACCGGCAAAAAAACACCCACAATCATTACAAATCATATGCACAGTGATCATAAGCGCTGAAGTGCCGCTGCTCAGCAGTTCATTCACGTCATTCATATGGAGATTCACGGTCCTAAAGCCGACTTTAGTGTATGTATATATTTAGTGTATATAATATGACTTTAGTGTGCTGTAGCAATATTTAGTTAGCTAAAGCAAAAACCATACTGACAACCAGTAAAGTGAGAACTGTATAAAGCTATGAACTTCCGTGTAACCGTTAACAGAATATGTGTTTTCTGTTAGCAAGTTAGCTTCATGACATCACTGACGAAGCGGCCATTACTTATCTACAAGGCAAAAGCACACTCCCTTCCTAGTTAGCTGAATAATTATTGTTGTTGTTTTTTCCCTAATGTTTGCTTAGCTCACAAAAAATCTTACCGCCAACCAAAGAGGGTACTTTAGCAACCAGTTTCTGTACCGCCTGTGCCATGGCTTCTCGATATGATAACCTGCAGCTCGGCTCTCAGTGCTACGGCTGCCCCTTCAGATGAATGTCACCTACACGGAAGGACCTCTGCGGTGAGAAGACTAAACAAGTGCCTGACCTAAATTCGCAACGCGCGTACAAAAAAAAATAAACAATAAATGCTGGAAAACCTATTTAGTTTTATACACAAAATAAAAACAATATTTATCTGAACTGATGTAGGGATTTAATTAACAGAATAAATTATGGAATTTTCTTATATTGGAAATACGCGCTCAAGAAATGGGCGACGGCATATCATTGGCCTACTAACACAGGGGTGTAGCGTAGAAGCGATAACTTCCACAAGGGGGCGCCTTCCGGGTTTAAAATGGCTAAGCCAAGTAAAGATTTACAAAAATTTCTTTTGTTAAAATCTTAAATATGTTAATGTAGATATGTAATTATAATGATCAGTGAATACAGATGATATATACGAAGGCATATTTCTGGAAAATTTCATTTTGTGTAAATAAAATGTATTATTATAATCAAATTTATCAAGGTTACATAAGGAGTTGTCAAAGATCAATAAAATAAAGTGGCAAGATGAATTTCTTCCAATTCTCCCTTTCAAGTCTAGAAAAGATCAACCCAGAAAGAATATGTAAATGCACAAAAGAAAAATAACTGTTCTGTGATTGCTGTCCTCCTTCACAAACATGCATGCATCACTCACATCTAAAAGGGTAACATCTATGCAGTATATTTAAAGCAGTTCTTTTACTTTAGTATCAGGAACATGCTTATATAAGAGTATCCAGATTGAGTTCCAGTTCTGACTTTGTTGGACTGATCATTCAAAGGTTCCTACAGAAATAGTTGCTGTGGTATAAAATTATTATTGCATTCTTTAATCTAATATTTTAGCACCATTAACAGTAATTATGAAAGTCTCTAAGGAGTAGTTCTCCATAAATGTGTGATTACCCTTAGTTAAAGAAAGAAAAAGAATGAAGGAAAAGCACCAGGGATAAATTCACTAAGGCCAGAAAACTGATTGACAGTAGCCACCATCAGTGCAACAGTGTTTCCATTACAGTAGGATTAATGTAATTGTTTACAAGTCTTATAAAAAGCGAGTGATTGTTTTTGCAAACCAAAAAACATCAGACAAACACTATTGATCATGATCATTTGTATTAAAGGTTTTCAGTGTTACTTTTTACACAACCATTGTCATCTTGTGTAATTGGGAATCATTGAAAAACTGAAGAAAAAGCTTCTGACTTGTAAAACCAACTTGACTCTTTATTAAACATATTCTCTTAAAAATAGTTTAATTTAGATGAAGAAAGAGTCAAGCTGGTTTTACAGTTAACCAACCTGACTCTTAAACATATTGTCCTTCATCTAAATTAAACTATGCCTTTACATAGCACAAAAAGGTACAGCACTGAATCATCTTCATATTATAAACCTTGTTGTATAATATGGTTAAAGTAGAAAGGTGTGTACAGGTGATAAGAGAGACTGCATAATGTCTTATTATCTTTAATACAAATCTAGACTTTCACCATTATGCAATTTGCTGGTTGGAAATCATTTAAAAAAAAAAAAAAAAAAAAAAAAAAAAAAAAAAAAAAAAAAAAAAAAAAAAAAAAAAAAAAAAAAAAAAAAAAAAAAAAAAAAAAAAAAAAAAAAAAAAAAAAAAAAAAAAAAAAAAAAAAAAAAAAAAAAAAAAGCATACATACATAGGTGAAATGACAAAAAGAAATGCTGTATTTGTAATGAGTTCCAAAATCATAAGAAAGCTATATTTATAAATGTATTAAAATAGTTTTTTATATGTTTTGAAGGTAAATTACCATATCATATGCAAAAAAATTCATTTTTTCTAATGACACAATTTTAAAATGCTAAAAACCACACAGAAGTGTATTAAAGGTCTTGCCATCTGCTTTCTGGAGTCCATCCCTGAAACACTGGGTGTGAGGCAGGAATACACCCTTGATCGGAAGCCAGTCCATCCCAAGGCACCATGCACACACACATACACACCTAGGGGTACTTTAGCATAGCCAAACCACTGACCTGTTTTTGAGAGGTGGGACGACCCCAGAGAGGAAAACCCTGCGTAGACTTAAACGAGGGCAAATCATGGCGACATTAAGGATTTCAATTCACTGCTCTATTTTGTATACACTACGGAAATTAACAAAATGAAATACATTGTGTACGGAAATTAAGTGTTTGGATTTTTAACTGCAGGAATTCTTGGTGCTGGAATGCACTGTGTAGATAAAATATAACCTTTATTGGTTCAGACAGAAACAGCAGCAATTTAAATTAAATTATTTTTTTTTTTTTACAAATCCTGTGTAAATTGATAGTAAGGTAGGAAGTGTGACAGAATAAAGCATAAGTAGTGCCTATGCATTTGATTGATTGTGTGGTGTTTTTTTTCATGTTTTGTGTATTTTGCCAGAGATAGTTACATTGTGTTGAATTGAGTAAAACATCTGATAACAAAAAGTAGTGTGCATGTATTATTTAAAAGAATAACTAAAATCAGAGCAGCAAGAAAAGAAGTAATAAGCATTGCTCTCACAAAAAGTGCCAAGTTTTATTTGGGGACTCGACAGTCATCTAAACTTCCACCCAGTGATGTTACACATTTCCCAGCATTGTTGTTCCATAGATCCGAATGCTTTTCCTGAATCCTCAGGAAGGAACTTGCATCACTCGTCAGGAGTTGACTGCTTTGTGGGAGATGAGTTCTCATGCTCCTGTACCTGCAATAAATGAAGTTGATTCCTGTATAATATCTGGGTATAGGTTTTGTGTGTTTGAGTAAATTTCTGTAAATCATACCTTCTCGGAGGCCTTTGCTTCTTGTTCAGTAATGACGGGCTTTCTAGTCTTTTTCATCCACTCATAACCTGGTCTGTCTATCACTAGCAAAGAGAGAGAGCTGCCTCCTTTCTTCATGAGTAAAATCACGTCTTCTAAACACAGATCCTCTACGTTCTGTCCATTCACCTCCAGCAGTACATCACCCTGCAGGAGGCCAGAACTTTCTCCTGGACCTCCAGGTGCCACCTGCATAGAATAGAATAGAATAGAATAGAAGTAAGAACTAAAACACAACAGAGCATGCTGTTCTAGGACAATAATTAAGGGTGGTGTGATGCATTAGCACCCCAAAGTTGCTTTTTTTATTTATTAAAGAACAGGTTATGCTTTTTATCTGTTTATAGTTAACCCTTTCGTGAATAAATTATTTTAAATGGTATACAGATTCTTCAGATGTTTTTTTATTACTTAAAATTGCATGTCATTTGAATTTTGACTTCTAAATACTTATTTTAAAAATACTTATATTAAAAAGTAAATGGATTATCCATGTGAAGGAATATAAAAAAAATGTGTTAATAAATAAAAATGGTTAACATGCTGGCCTAAAATATTTAATGTTGATGACAAAATTATAGAAAATATGATTTTTTAGCAAAATGTAATAATATTCTTGGCAAAATTTATGTAGTTTAGGATCATTGCATGATGCAGCTGGTTTTGAATTAAAGAAACAACTTTTAATGAGTTTTTTATATGTTTAATATGTTTGTTTTGGGGGATTTTGCATAGAAGGTTTATAAATATATACCAGAGACATGCTGCATTGGGAATGGCAAATAGCCTAGAGACGTACAGAAATCAGGATAGTGATTTATGTTAAATTACAGTAATGGGCTTGAGTGATCGGCAGGTGATTTACATTTATATTTATTCATTTAGCAGATGCTTTTATCCAAAATGAATTACAAATGAGGATTTTTTTATTATTTAATATAAGATTTATATCTTATACTTAATTTGACTGACCATAAGTGTAGCCACTATACCAGAAAGGGTTAAATGTAGTGTGGAATTTCTGTGAAACAAGTTAGGTCCTGTTATCATGAACACATTGTTATAAACCTTACAGCTGGAACTATTGTTCGAACAGTGCTGCTTTAGAAAAATAAACAACACCGTCTGACCAATCAGATTTGAGCATTCAGAAGTGCTTTGGTATAATATAATATAATATAATATAATATAATATAATATAATATAATA
>CM040480.1:8201953-8221294 GCA_022758105.1 Pangasianodon gigas
TAGTGAAAATGTCTTTAAGTATTATCATATGGTATTTTTGCCATATTGCCCAACACTACTTATTACTATAGAATTTTAAAAGCTGTGTCACATGAAGCATGTTGTAACACAATTATCACAATAACAATAGTGCATGCATGCTTGAGTGATTCTCTGGCACCTTTGCGTCCTGTTGATATATTTTCATGCCTAAGCAGGAAGCCATAGCCATCTGGCCCCTGTACCAGATGTACTCTTTTGGGTTTGTATGGCATGCTCGGGGCATCAGCCATGGCTGGCAGAATGGCCATCTTCCTACGGATGTAGCTCTTCTCACTGTTGCTGTCTATCACCAGCACAGTCATGTGATCAGTGCATTTCTTCACCTAAACAGAAAAGATATTAAGCATTAGCTATTTGAGATTGTGGTGCTGTGCTAATGTTTGGACAACTAAATGAGCTTTGTACAAAAGGTGTTACAGCAAGGTACAAGGTGTGATTCAGTTACAAAGAATATGAAACACTAATTTTAATCCCTATTCAAGAATTGGACTCTAGCTTTAAGCAGTTAGGTTTCTGGATTACTGATTGGAAGATTGTGAGTTTGAATCCTGGTAATGCCAAGTTGTAAATGCTGGGCCCTTAAGCAAAGCTCTTAAATCTCATCTGTTCAGCTCAGCTGTAGGCCACATTGGGAAAATAAAGTGTCTGGCAAATGCAGATGTAAATTTATGCACCGTACTTTGGAGCAATTTCAATAAGTCAATTGTTGTAGCACCCAGTTAGTCTCTCACTTGTAGCAAATCCTAATTATGTTATCAAATAAGCACTTATACATGCCCACCATCTTGTTAATAGCAGAATGCGTGAGTTCACAAGCCACGGCGCCATTGATCCAAATCAGCCGGTCTCCTTTTCTCAGTCCTGCCTTCTCAGCAGGGCCTTCTGTTATTGTACTTATAGAGAACTTCCCTTTCTCACCTACAGAGGGCATACATTACATAAAAGTATTGTGCCACATATTAGACCTTTTGTATGACCACTGTCATGCTTTATATATACAGTTGAGGCCAAAAGTTTACATACACCTAGGCTAAAGATATTCAATCTCGGTTTTTCACAACCCCACACATTTCATGTTATCATACATTTCTTTTGGGAAGTCAAGTAAGGCATCTACTTTGTTCACATCAGAGGTCAATTTAACAACAATCGATTAGAGACAGATTTATTTCAGAGTTAATTCACTATATCAGAATCCCAGTGGGTCCAGAATTTACACATACCAAGCTGACTGTCTCTTGAAACAGTCTGGAAGAGTCCATCTGGTTGGCCAATTGTCATAATTAGGAGGAAATGGGAGCTGGGAGTTGGGAAATGGGAGCACACCTGTGGCTGTAAGGGCCTACAGTTTGAGACTTTTTACCCTTGGGACCATGGGAAAATCCAAGCAACTCAGCCAAGACCTCAGAAAAAAATTGCTGTATTGTAAGTTGTATTATTTCACTGCAATTTTTCAATCACTGTTCTTGCCTGCTTGACTACTACAATCATCGGACATCTTTTAGAGAACCACAGTGGAAATAAAGGTATTGGCTTTATTGTGTTTTTATCATCAACAATTTTAAATGCTTGTAAGTTCTGGAGTCTTTTATGTGTTTTTTTTCATTTTTAAATAAATTTTTCTATATCTATCTATCTATCTATCTATCTATCTATCTATCTATCTATCTATCTATAAGTCTATAAGTTCCTCCTTCGGAGCAATTTCCAAACAGATAAAGGTACCACAAGTATCTGTACAAACAACTGTATGCAAATATAAAAATCTTGGGACAACACAGACACTGAATTGTTCAGGAAAGAGGCACAAATAATTAACTCCCAGGGATGAACGAAATTTAATCTGAAAGGTTCAACTGAACCCCAAGACACCAACAAAGGAACTGGTGAAGGAACTGGAGGCATCAGGTACCAAAGCAGAAGCCCCTTTTCTAAGACAGTATAAAAAAGCCAGACTGAAGTTTGCAGGTGATCACCAGCCTTTTGGAGGAATGTTCACTGGTGAGAAGAAACAAAAATTGAACTGTTTGACCAAAATCAGTGGTATGTATGGAGGAAAAAGGATGAAGCTTTTAATCTGAAGAACGCCAGCATCCTCATGATTTCAGGGTGTTTTGCTGAAAAAGGGACTGATGCACTTCAGAAAATAGATGGCATCATGAGGAAGGAGGATTAATCTGGAAATACTGAAGCAGAACCTCAAGACATCAGCTAGAATGTTAAAATCTGGTCACTATTGGGCTTTCCAGCAGGACAATGATCCCCAGCATACCTCAGTTGTAACAAAATGGCTTAAAGACAACAAAATGAAAATATTAGAGTGACCATCACAAAGCCCTGACCTGAATCCTAAAGAAAATTTGTGGACTGAACCGAAAATGCATGGCTGAGCAAGGAGGCCCACAAACCTGACTGAGTTACACCAGTTCTGTCAGGAGCAATGTGCAAAAAGTATTGTGAGAAGTTTGCGAAAGTTTCCGCAAGCATTTGATTCAAGTTTGAGCAATTAAAGGCAATTCCACCAAATACTAACAAAGTTTATGTAAACTATTGATCCACTGAAAATCTGATACAGTAAATAAAAGCTGAAATAAATCTGTCTCTTTTCTATTATTTGGAAATGCCCTCTTATGGAAATAAAGTAGGTACCCTAATTGACTTATCACAGGAAATGTAGGGTAATATGGTAACACGAAATGTGTGGAGTTTGAATGTCTTTAGCCTAGGTTTATGTAAACTTCTAGCCTCCATTGTACCACTAAAGCCTAAATGTTCCACTGACATAAAACCAAAGACTGATGCCCTGTGTAGCTTTGCAATGCACTCAGTGTGAACATAAAGAAATATAGCATATAGCGTACATATTCTGTAAATATGGCTCCGTAAAGGTTACTCACCCTCCACAGGATGGATGCTAAAGCCCAGGCCGCTCACATGGTTTCTGATGATATGGCAGAGACGAGGAGGCTTCCACTCCTCACCACGCTGAGCTCGGCACAGTTCCTTCAGGTTCCAGCCCTGAGCCACAGCCTGCTCGTATTCATCACTCCTCAGCACCAGGAGGCACAGCTGAGGCCCACTTATCTGGATCCTGTGGGCAGCCTGCAAAAAAAGAGACAGAGAGAGAGGCATTAGAGCAGAAAGGAAAGACAAAAACCAAAGTGCTGTTGAAGTTAAGACTGTTGAGACTGTCTTAGCTTGAAATGAAATGCAAATCGGTTAATGTTTATGTTTTGTTCAGGCCAAAATCAAAATTTTATATTACATTATATGACATATATAATGTTATATGACATTATATGACATATATAATGTTATATGACATTATATGACATATATAATGTTATATTTTAACTAAAAGTGGAACAATACTTAAAAATATTTTTCCAACATAAAATGCCATATACAATTTCTCTAATGATTAAACAAATCTCCATTGTAAACTTCATGTTCACATTCCAAATAACAACATTATAAATTCAG
Organism: Pangasianodon gigas; assembly: GCA_022758105.1. Classification (NCBI taxonomy): domain Eukaryota; kingdom Metazoa; phylum Chordata; class Actinopteri; order Siluriformes; family Pangasiidae; genus Pangasianodon; species Pangasianodon gigas. Next base: position 8,205,479 of record CM040480.1, read on the forward strand.
ATTCTACAATCACAAAAATGTAATTTTAGTCGCTGTCACATTCCGTGTAAAAACCTTGAAACTTTGAAAGTCTAAAAAACTTGAAACTAAAAACCTTGAAGTCCCTGACAACATGGTATAAAATGTAAAATAAATAAATAAATAAATAAATAAATAAATTCTTGTGATATGAATTATCTGTCCTTTATTAAGCATTTACCAATGTTAAACTCAAGAAATACATTATATATCCCTAACTACAATTTAATTATTACTAAGGGCTATAAAAACCCCTGCCTGATCAGAAATATGTGGGTGTGTCAGATGTTTTTACATTTATAACATTGTGAGATTTTATTATACAAAGGTGAAAAACATTGTCAAAAACTGTCTTGAGCTCAAGTGAAAACAACAAGTATTATTGCTATTATTATGTTTAGTTAAACAAAAGTACAGCTTGTCTACCATTTTACAGCACTAGGTGTCATGATTATCTCAGCTGTAGTGCAGCCACTATCCTAATTCTCATTCCTTTCACCCTTAACAGAAGTGTGAGGTATAACTACACACCATTACAACATATATATTATTACAATCAAATAGTGTATATAAAAAGTTTAGTTTTTGTGGTTGGGGTAAAAGGGGAGCTGATATAAACAGATGGCTAATTCTGATTGGTACTTTGGTAGGTCTGAGTTCACCTCTACCAAATATAGTCCAGTCCAACACTAATTCTCCAGAAGAAGAGTGCAGAAAAAAGAAAGTTAGAAATCTCTTAACTGTAGCAATTGCAATCGGTGGTAAATTCACCACAGAAGTTATAGATAGAAGCTACACTAAGAAGCTAATTATGAGAATAAATAGACATTGGTCATACAATGGAGTGTTTCCCTACTAGAAAAGGTCCCAAGTGGAACCTCTTTAGGAAGCTAAGAACTCTAAGATCTTGAAGGTACCTATTTCTATGGGTCAAGGACAATGCATGTGCAAAAGACACAACACAGACTTTAGACTAAAACAAGTCTGAGAAACACCAGTTTAGAAAAAAAGAATAAAGATCCATGCTACAGTATTAATATGAAAACACTACATTCACTGCTTGGTTGTGGAGGGATAAAATAGCTGTATTCCAGATATCTTTCTCAACATGGGCTGCCGACGTACATGACCTCAGGATTCCTGTTCTCTCACCTCCATATGTTCAACATCATCCACAAAGTGTTCATTGACCTCCAGGAGACGATCCCCATCCCTCAGTCCACTCTTCTCGGCCGCCCCGAATAATTCCACCTGCCTGATGATATGACCTGGTCGTCCTTTCTCCAAGCGCAGATGGAAGCCGAAATTCTGGCCCTCCTCTCTTTTCAGCACACACACCTGGGGCAAGGGGCCACTAAAATTCCCTACAGGTCAAGATTAGTCTTAAATGTGGTATAGCAAATATAGTAAATATAGTATAACAAGCTGTTCTATTGTATGATGTCTAATGTTCAATTTAATCAGAATTCAAATCAGCTATCTAAGGAGCAAAGATCATGCATTTACTTTGCCATATGAAAACAATAAGAGTCAAAGCAAAAATTGGTCGAAAGAGGAAACAAAAAAAAGTTCACTAAACTTTACATACCTGCATCTTCAGAAATCACCATGGCTGGATTGTCTACTCCCTCCTTCGGATTGAAGACGAATCTGTTTAGCACATATTAAAAGAAGAGATCATGCCTACGATAAGTGCTCATAATCTTCACACTGAGAGCCAATGAAATAAAAAGTGGTTCCATAAAACCATAAAGCAGTTTGCTATCATCACAATCACTCTCACACACACAGGCTGAACATTATACAGTAAGATATGTCAGTATGTCTATCCCCATGCCTGTGCAAGAGGGTTCAAAGTTGAATCTTAAGTTGAATATGTTTTAGCCAGTGAACATAAAAAAAAGTAGGTTCCAACTTACGCAGTCAATTCCATTGCATTTCCCAACACTACAGTAAAACAGAAAGACTAGTGACTAAGAATAGGGAAATTACAAGAAACGTAAAGAGTTAAACTAACCACAAAATTATATTACAATCTGCAAAGAAAGGACACTGCTCAGGTGCCAGACATGTAGTTTTAATAGTAATACATTTCACTGTGTATGCTGATCCTAAATCAGTCTATCTGAACAAACATGCCTCTCGAGCTCTGTATAACTCTGACCTGCCATGCAACTTCCTCATTGGCCACTCAAACTATCCTGAATGCCATAAATAATCATGTGCCAGGCCACATTTCAATAAGCTTTATGATATTATTCTGTCTCTCTGCGGTGTCTAATGTGTCCTATCTGTTTCATAATGGTTGATGTGTGAAATTCTGACTGACTCAAGCCAAAGAAATTGGAAATTTCATGTTCCTATATCAAATCTCTGTTCACCTGAACTATTTTTCCTGTTCATTGACCAAAGACTGCACTATTACCTGAAGACCTAAAATCCTGCCCTGCCCAATTTGACAATTTTAGTTATTAATGTAATAGTCAGTTTCTCTTGGAATTTCTGTAGTAAATGACTGTAGAGTCCAAGAATCATAAGTGAAGGACTTTTACCTGTGTATTATGACATAACAATGTGATTACACCTTCCAAATAGGCTTCCAATTAAAAAATGTTTGCATAGAAATACATGAATTCTTGGTGCATTTGGAGACATTAAGTAAATTTTAACTAACACACGTGACAGAACTGACGGAATCTTTGTAATGCAACACAAAAATATTAGTAGCAAATCTGACTATCCCAATAGAAAACAACTGCTATTTGCAGTTCTTTTTGAGGCTAGATATGATTAGAGAAAAACACAGAAATACACAGAGCTCCACAAATGTATCTTAAATGTAACACACACTTATATGTGTCCAAAACAAAAGGCTGTATTCATTACACTGTGTTAACTCTGCAATTGGGAGAAATTGCATCAAAGCTTGACTGACATTTAAAGCAAATAGAAAATATATTTAACCTATAGATCAATCTAACCTTTGTTGAGCGCTGAACTCTCAATCCGCTGAAATAGGCAGGGCCTGAAGAGAAAAGATTGGAGTAAACATCAAACCAACCACTATTTATAGTATTATTACATAAAGCTTAGCAGCAGCAGCAGCAGAACTTCCCTACCAGTAAAGCTTAAGAGGGGAAATTTGTACTAATATGAAGTGATTGTAAATGACATTGGATGTGAAGTAATCATAGCATCCAAGGTTCCCAGCCATCAGTTTTATCTGTTATCTTCTGTAAAGCGTAATAAAACTTTCCCATTGCCAGGACAACTTAACTCTAAAATCAATGTCTAAAATAAGTTACATCATATACAACCTAGAAACATCATGCTGACACTTTGTTGAAAAGGAGAAACAAATGTACTCTCCCCATGAATATTTCATGAGGATCTGTAAGAAATTAAACTATCAAGTCAATACTAATAATACTGAGCCATGCAGTACACAATAATGATGAGAGGATAGACAAAAGAAAAGCAACTCATGGCTCACAAGCAATGATAAAAGTGGGCTAAAAAAATAAATAAAAAAGGTATTAAGTTACCTGTGGATTGAGTTAGTCTCATAATGGCTGGAATGTGTGTGCGTGTGTGTGCGTGTGTGTGTGTAATGTGTTCCCACTATCTGACTTCAACAAAAGCACCTTCTCTTCCAAGGCTACACATGGAACAAAGCTTCATTTAATGGTTAATCTTGCTTCTCTCTCTCTCTCTCTCTCTCTCTCTCTCTCTCTCTCTCTCTGTCCCTGTGTGTATATTATTAATAAGGGAAATGCTGTATCCCACTACACACTCACACACATGCACCCACAAGCACACACACACACACACACACACACAAAACCTAAACATAAAGGCCAAAGCTGGTGTCATTTATTGTTTATTCCTCTTACTGGAACAGGGTGTAATCATAAATCACAATAAATCAGACTAACAGCCTTCAAAGCTCTTCAACACTGGCTGACCTGCTGTACAAGTCTTCTTTTTTTTTTTCTTTTTTTTTTTTTAGCAAATATTGTAACATTCAACATTTACATTTCTACAGGCTCTGATAGCTCAATGGTTGACACAATGGCGTTTTAGAGTGCTTTAAGCTTTATTGTGAAATAAGTAAAATGACTTCGGTTGTAGAAGAATTTTTGATTAATTATCTAAAGAACTCGAGAGCTCTGCTGAAGATAATAATATCAGTATAAACAGAGTTTGTTGCAGTTTTTTTTCTTTCCTTGTTTTGAGCATGTTGCTACTACTCTGAAGTGGCCTTGATGCTGGTATTACAGTGTGTAGACAAAGCACAGAATGTACAATCCCCCTCATAATTGGACAGAGCTCAGATTATAACATTTCGAACAGCAATTTTTAATTTTGGTTTTGTTTGTGGTGATTGAAGACTGTAGTCAGTGATTCAGAACACTACAGGAAAGTTGATACAAGAGTACTAGTTGGAATTTTTTTAAATTTGAATGTTGAGTACGCTAGGGAAATGATCTGCCCTGGAGATGGTAACCACCTATTTACATTGGCTCAAAAGCATTTGGATACCACTGGTAAACCTAAAGGAAGTTCTTTGGGTTATTAAAAAATGTCAAAAACAAAATTATATTTGTCTCAGAGAAAAATTACTAGAATAAGATCTTAAGCCTGATATTTCATAAACCATGAAGCTCACTGTGCTGCCCATTGAGGCTCCATGAGCTCCCTCTTGTGGACAATCTTCAGTCTGTAAAATGCAAATAAGCAAGATTAGCTTGCTATAGAAGAGTTTTGACCCATTGTTAGATTCAAGGTGTTTTCAAATATAGTTATTTTACCATATTCACTCTTAGTAAAGTAGATCTAAAAGGAACTATATCCAAATTAGTTCTTATTTCTCAGTACTGTAGTGATAGGGTGTTTGGTTGTACAGGGTGCGCATGCACAGGCAGATTTCGAAGGAGTAAAATTTACAAGTCACTGCACAAATCGAGTCTCTGGTGCATTTCTTAAATAAGATCTATATAAGATCATAACAAGTACTTTTAGTGTTCACAATACAAGCGCGATCAAATGAGAGCTCAGGTCTATTTGTGGACATTTTACCATTGCTGAACTCTCACACCACTTGCTGTTCACACCACAACTTCATTAGAACTCAGAGCCCAGTTGTGTAATACTGAATTATGGAATATGTCATTAAATGTGGTTCAAAAACTGAACTGTTGTGAAATCCCAGTAGCATTTCAAAAGCAGGAAGCAATGAGGAGAGAGAATTTTGTTCCAGAACTGTCAAATTGAGCACATGCTACATGCAATAGACCTACTTGTCACTCACGTACGTAGCTGGCATAGGTTAAAAAAAAAAAATACATACAGTACATATATTAAAATAGTAGAAAAACAGGAACTGTTTATTATTATTATTATTATTATTATTATTATTATTATTATTATTATTATGGGACATGGGCTCTGAGTGGGTTCATACTTGGGATGTTACTGAGGCCCAGTTGGGCTGCAAACACATATATGGGCTAAAATTGGGCAAACCTGTTGAGTCTACAAATATGGGGCCCACTTAGGCCCTTGGTAGGCTTTTTTCAGTATACTCTGTCTCTTCTAAGTACTTCAGAAACATATTAAATTGCTTTTAATGTAAATTTTATTGTGTTTATTGCCAGTGATTACAGGGTGTACCTCTGTATGTCCCATTTCTTCTTCTTCTTCTTCTTCTTCTTCTTTGGTGGCCATTTTCTCATTTCCATTTGAGTGGAGGAGCAGTGGCAGTTTGTAGCCAGAGCCCAAGTGGAACAGGACGTTGTATTAATAGGATAAGTCATATCACAATTTAATTTTTGTTGTGTAACTTAAGAATTTTTTAAAGATGCAGTTAAGTTAAACAGTTTAACGATAAGACATCTAGCAGCTATCAATCTGTTAGCCTTAAAACTAAATTTACTGGTAAATAATTAAGCCGAGATTTAGAGAATAGTTACCCCTCTTTGAGTAAACTTTAATACGTTACAAAAAGCTCCAGGGTTACATCTTTCTGCTGACAAGCTTTTACTGTACACCCATTTCCCTCTAATATCCCACTAGAAAGCTAACATGTTAACACTAGCTGACACTTTAACACTAGTTGAAGCTCTCTGAAGCTCATCGCACAAGATGGCATCCTTGTTTTTGGACAATTTGTTTGCTTCTATTTATGTAAAAAAAAAAATTTTAAATATCGGATGTTTTATTACGTTATTTAATCATCTTACGTCAGTTCTGTATATACAGTGTTGGCCAATTTGTCACAAAAAAACAAGCAAACAATAAAGCAAACTGGGAGCACTTTGTTTTCAAAAGCTATGAAATTAGAGATGGCTTCAGCACAATTCACTTGTAGGTTGTTGTCCAATAATATTTCTAATAAACTGTTCTGTAAAGTCTTTCTTTGAAGAGTGTATTTATTGGGTTTTCAGTGAAATAAGCATTTTAATTTTAACATTTAATTTATCATTCAAAGACTAGCTTTTTAGTTTTATAAAAATATGCAAATGTATGCATATTTAATTAGATGAAGCTTGGTTTGCATAAATAAAGGCAAAATATTTTTACTTGTAAGAATATCAGCAATCATCTGGGAAACTGATTATGCTGTTTATTGTTTCGCCTGTAGTGTCTGTGCTAATGAAGTAGGATGGACAATGTTCATCTATGATAATGATGCTGGGGAACCAAATCTACAAAGGTTTAGAGTTGGGCTGGGAGGTATACCAATATTAAAGTGAATATCAGTATGAGGCAGTGCCACAATATGGATTTTACCATACTGTGGATATTGTGATAATCATTAGCTATCGTTAACTAATCAGGCTACTAAACAAAATGAACAATCAGCAGTCTCGCATCGTCTGTTTTTCCTCTTAGGCAGCGAATCACCATCAGTGTAGCAAACCCCGGAAGTGAACTGTGTTAGTTGTAAATGCCTTTTATAGCCAGCTTGGAGTCTATTCTATCTATTTTATTTTAAGAATTTCAACCACTGTTCTTTGCAGAATGTTTCTAGTTCTGAGAAATTCTTGGGCTGTCCTGCATGCACATCATGTCTAATATTAACCCACAGATTTTCAGTGATGTTCAAGTCAGGAGGCTGTGAGGGCCATTCCAAACAATTCAGTTTACATTTCTTGAAGTAGTTTATGGTGAATATTAAGGTTTTTTTGGAGGCTTTGTCCTGTTGTAGAATCAAATCTCTTTTCAGCTTCAGTTTCTTGATAGGCCGTGTCATCTTTAGATGAAAACAATAATCTAAATGCTCACATTTTTTTTTTTTTAGCAAAGTCAGAGTATCCTTTACATGTGTACTAAGGATGTAACGGAATATGAATAAATTATTCGGAATGAACAGAAAATGTGTTCTAAATGAATCTGCTATCTTGCAACCTTTCCTCATACTGTAAGTGGTAATTGATGTTTTATACTGTGATGTGTATTTAGAAGATATTATAGTTTTGCCAAACGAATCCTTCAAACTGTCCTCTATTGTTCACAAATCCATCTCTTGTTTTAAATACGACCACATGTTAAGCAACTTCAAATGAGCTCACTTCTTTTCTTAACATCTTTGACCTTGATAGAGATGATGGATAGATAGAGATAAGGTTAATTAGAAATAAGGTTATTATTCACTTAATGGCTCGTGTTTGGAAATGATATGTGACAGTACAATGATCCAAGCAAACAGGTGTAGATAATATATAAATGCATTTATTGTAATAATTTGAACAGAGTCCAGTATATATAACTTGCATTTCTGATGAGACAAACATAACAGAATAAAGCAAAGATAAACAACTGGGAAACAAATGTGAGAAATCTTCTTTTCTGTGCATGCTGTTTTCACAATCAGCTGTGCAAGCCATCCCAAACCAGAATGGCTCTCACCTACAAAATCAAAATACAATTCGTTTTTTTTTATTTCGATATTGCAGTGGTCATCAGCATATCTTTTTCTGACTGAAGAGAATTTTTACGACATTGTATACTGTTTTCATGGCATGCACACTGCATCTGCAACAAAAAGTGACACTGATGTGGTGTTGCTACAGCAAAGAACAGGAAAAGATGTGTCATTAACAATGTATCTGTCCAGATGTATGATATGATTGACACATGAGAAATGATTTGCCATGAAAGCATCTCTTGTTACGAACCTGTTATTGGACATGTGTGTGTGTGTGACATTGTAGAACTTGAAATACAATGTTATCATATAGAAATGGCAGACAATCACTGGAAATACCATGATATATTGGAGAAGAAGATATAACACGCACTAGGCACAGAACAATACTATTGCTATTAGAATCAGGTTTTACCCAACTCTCTATTCTACAGAGACATTAAACACTGTATTCTTTAATCTCTTACTACATTTCCAGTGAGGGACCACTTCTGGCTCTTCAGCCCTGCCCATTAACACTAAAGATTAGGGAAGAGAGTAAGCTGTTAGTTGCCTGGCACCCTTACAATAATGAGTATCGATTTTACAGAAACCAGATTGCTATTATATCTGTTTAAGTAGTGATCCCATTTCTAAAGCATTATTTTCATTGGCCATACTCAGTCAACACTATATGACCAAAAAGGCAAACCTAATCTTGCATGTGCACTACAACCTTGATTTCATCAGGATACATTATCCAAGTTTCCCCTCACACTTTTATTGCACGCTGGCCCTCAGAGTCTATCCTTAAAGCTGTGTTTGAGGCAGCAGCATGTAGAGATTGTACTAGGACAAGAGCAATCATCACTACAGTAAGTAATATGTGCTAGCAGTAATGGTGATGCTATCTCCTTCGTGTTTGCCTCCTTTTAATTTTTTCATACCACTTGCTTCAGTATATCCAATTTACTCATGGAAATGACAGGATACTCTGATTAGAATATGGCTAAAACAAATATACAAACAACCAAAAAATAGAACAGTCTAGTTAATTAAAAAAAAGTGTGAAGTATATAGGTGGGGAAATAACTCATGAGTAACATGAATTCCTATATGTATTTGATTCCGATGTCACCATGCACGTTACTTATCTCTAGCACTGCACATCATAGTCATATAAAAATAAAACTAAATACAAATTAATCTCAAATAAAAAGATCAGCATTGCACATCTACATTTGTTGTGTATATATACTCAGGTTATTATAATTACGTATATTAGCAGACATAACACATAGCATGAATCAGAGCCATATCGTGTCCATCATCAAGTAAGATGTTTGCATTGCATTGCAGTATTGAAGAGACTGAATAAAGTAAGCAGTTACACTTAAGTGTACAGGGAGGTGCTCTAATAGGCATTAAAGTCCATCAAGCAGTATACAATAAGCCATCAGGTGGCACAGACTGTCCATCCAGCATTTTGATAACACACGGTCTGGTGAGCTGACAGTAGAGCTGATGGCAGACATGATACTGAGAAGTTTACATGACCTCCAGTTATGAGAGTCGAGCGAACAGTTTCAAACACAGCAGATTCAGGAGTCTGAACTCCAGCAGGATACACACATACTCATAAACTACAGGAAAGGTTAGGAATGCAATGTTTCCTCGTCCATTTCTTCCATCCAGAGAGGAAAGCTAACAGTAGATATTCCTAAGAGGTCAAGATGATTCCACTGAAATTCTGGTTTCTTTTTCCTATATTACGGAAAAGTTCTTTACACTGTATTTCAAATTTCCCATTCACAACAATTTCTTTAGGATCAGGTTCAGTGTAGGCAGCGAGTCACATTTTTCATACTAAAACAGGATCATACGCAGTGTCCAGTAATCCATCATGATGAAATTATGGGAAAATATGAAAAAGCATAAGATCACCCCATGTCCTTCACTTTTGGAAATTGAGTTAAAAGAGAAGTCAAAAAATGTGACAGGTTCACATGACGAACAAAACTTGTGTAAATCCAGTAACCTACTTCCCATTTCCCATTCTAAGGTAGCTCACATGAGGAGCACTTAGTAGTTGTAGTTCCTCAGATCTGTGGATGATAGATCTAACTAAGTAGACCCGTTGTCCCTTGTTAGATGTACTTCAGTAGGTCAAGGTGAGATAGTGCTGCTTTATGTGTCCAAGGAAAAACATAGTTGAAATGATAAAGACGGGCTCATCAGTATGCTGATTAGACTTTCCAGACCAAGGGCAATACAGTGATAGTGCAGGACAACTCGGTTTGTATTCAGTTACTCCAAAAGTACAATTTGGAAACTGAGCCAACAGAAGAATGTTGAGTAGAATGGTGGTTTGAGGGAGCTTTTTTTTTTTTTTTTGCTGTTTTACAGGCACTTGCTCATATACTGTCTTGTACATATTTAAGCCTGTTCACATTAGGAGAGTCCACAATATACAGGGCAAGTCAGAGATTGTCAGTTGGAACAGATGCTGCTCTGTAGGTCCAACTTCATTCACCAACCTTCATGCTTCTTATTTATAATAAGAATTTGGTCATCATTTTATACTGTATCTAATACAAGAACTTTGCATGAAATAAGACTGGAAAAATCGTTAACTTAAATGATCATAAAAAACCACCAAGTTCTCTATTGGCACTATTGACCCTGTGCTGTCACATGTGATTATGTAATTGAAAGAAACTGAAGCAATAAAAAATCTTAAAAGGAAAGTCAATGTGCAAAAAAATCCATTTGTGTTCAATGAAGAGTTTGATGAACATTGCACAGGTTTGCCTCCACAACATAATCGTGATCCAAAACATAAAGTCAACGTGTGTTTGTACAAACTAAAACAAGTGTAGTAGCTGATGTCAAGCCCTAGCGTTCGGACTTGACTTTGTAGCGCAGCACTAGATAAGTGGCAAACCGAAGAATGAGGAAGAAAACCCCTAACACCATGAAGTCCACGTAGAGCTTCGCGTCTTCTACATCCAGCAGCTGCAACACCTCCTCAGGCTTCTGGAACTTACAGACAATGCCTGGGCACTCCAAGTCTGTTCGATTCATACCATAAATGGATAGGATCACACCCTCAAAGCCATACCTGTGGAAGCATGAGTTAAACTGCGTTATGCCATAGCTCTGTTGCAATTCTCGATTCTGATTGGTCAGAAGGTTTTGATTAATTTTCTGTAACAGCACGGCTCAGTGTTCTGTGAGGAGATTTATCGATTTTGTAAGGAGTCCCCTTCATGGGAAGGCGTCATGGGAAAACACTGCACCGGTAGGGTTGCTAGGTTTACACCATACTGTGCTACTTTTGGTACAAAGTTTAAGATGTGAAAAGCAAGTCCTCTGATGGTATTTTTGGGTTACTTTACAAGCGTCTTGAATCAATCTTTGCAGTATATATCTGAAACAGAAATGACCATCCGTTCATGATCACTATAGTGTCCACGACAGTATAGTTGCAGATTTCTGAGTCGCCTTCTCAAGTGATAGGCATCAATTTGGAAATTGTATAGCACTGACAAACATACAGCTAACTAGCTAGATCATTCACTGATTAAAATAAACATGGACATGCTCATCCATGCTGTACAGTGCATCTCGAGAAAACAACTTTTGTTATCTTGAGATCACAAGAAAAAAAAAATCATGGCCTTTCTGTACTTATGTAGAAAACAGAAATGGGTCTGTATATTGTAGATATGTCTACACACTCGGCATTTAAATTTTCCCCTTGCCATAGCATATGTTGGTAGAAACTGGTTTGATTTCATTCCTATTATTTGCTTTGAAACAAGATCTTGGCAGCCACAGACTGTTTTTAAATCAGCTCAAAAATGCCATCAGTGGACTTGCTTTTCATATTTTCAACTTTCTTCCAAAATTAGCACATTATGGTGTAAACCTGGCAACCCTGGGAACCCTCCCGGCACTCCCCGGCACTTCCCATGACACACACTGCAAGAGGGTGGTGTGCAGAGAAGGGCGAGAGCATATGAACGAAACATTTAAGTTCTATATTTACATTAAATTTAAGCTTTATATTTGATATTTACATTTATATTTAACATTTATATTTATATCTATATTCTTTAATATTTACACTGAAACTTTAATTAACTATTAATTGGCATGAGTTGCTATCTAAATGTATCAGAATGGCCTCAAATGTTCAAATAAAGTCAGCGAGAAAAAAAAAAAAAAACTTTTTACATTTGGCACCCCGTAGCTGCAAGCATGACATTTTTTCATATTAAGTTATTAATTGTAGCAGAACTTTTGGACCTGTGGCTGCAAAAAACATATCATTGATTTTTTTATTGTCTCCAGACATGGATTCAGTGTAGCTCACCAGGTCACCAGCTCTAAAAATCCTGAATGGAGCTGTGTGGATTGTACAAATTAGTCCTGCTACAGCATGAGATATTGCATTATAATATGAAGGGTGTCACTGACCTGACATAGGAGACATAGGAGCTCCACTGTAGGTATTTTGGGATGGTGTCGAAGTTGACAAAGAAGCCAGAGAAAAGCAAGACTGGAATGGCTGTCACTGGCCCTATAAATGTGGCCACCTACAATGAAGAATAGTGAGCTCAGAAACTACTATTGAAGGATCAAGCATGTTCATGATAAGTAGTGAAACTGGTAAGGTATGGCTGGTAAATTGGCTTGTGTATCAGTATTTTTGTATGTGTATCTGTAATGTATTTACACACCTGCAGGGAGGTGGAAGCAGCTCCGATGAGGAGGCCCAGAGACTGAGCCACCAGGGCAGTGGAGGTGGACAGAGCCATGAAAAGTAGATATCGGCCCGCTTCTGGAGGCTGCTCTGTCATCCAGTAAACTATACTACAGTACAGTATGGGACATATGATCTGTGGGGGGTTGGGGGGAGACAAAGCTGGTGAGGGGAAGAGATTTCTTAGTTGTAGCTATTTTGACACTGAGTAAGGAGCTGTTCTTAGAGCCCCTTGCTGCCTGCAAGGTGCAATTGCAATAAAAACATTAACAAGCCTTTTTCTTTCCTTCATCTGTCCTTGCCTGCTCTGTTGAAACTACTACAAATGTCTTCTGAATTGCCTTTTAGGTAATGTGCGAAGGGTAGAGATGAACATTTTTCCATCTGTGGGCAGAGCTAATTTCCGGGCTGCGAAAATGTACAATGAAACCAGAAATGAAGAAATTACCCAGATCTACCTCATGGACTGCATCCGAATCATAGTTCTATTTCACCCTCCGCCAGGGGCAGGTGGCCAAGCAGAGCATCTGGGACACATCCACCCTCCTTGCACACATAGTCAGTCACACAATAAACTGGGAAAGATCCCTAGAACCAGTACTAGGCATAGAGAGAGGGGCAAGAGCTCCAACTCCCTGGAGGCACAAGGTTTTTGCATCAACCAGTTAGAAACGAAGGTGACCTTGCTGGCCATCAAATTCGTCCTACTTGTGTTGAGACACATCCCGATCCATTCCATCAATATAATGACAGTCAGGCATATAAATCACCAGAGTGGCACAAGGTTAAAAGAACACTCTATGTCTTACACAGGAGCTATGAAAATGGGCTCACAGTCAGTTAGCCTTACCTACCAGGTCAGCGCAAGGGTACAGAAGCCATGCTGTCAAGGCAGCACATACATTCAAGAGAGTGACATTTGCACCCAGAGAACTCAGCAAGAAGGTTCCAGGGACAGAGAGCCATTGAAGATGATATTTTATAGGAAATACTATGTCATATGGTCACCAGGTGACTTTGTAGTAAGGTCTAAGCCTGTATGTGTTCATGTATAAGAAGGTTACCCAGTGTTCACAGAACCACAATTACATACATAACTTGAGTTTTCTAAGGTGTCTTGGAAATTATGTGATTATTACAGGTCTAGAAACATGTTTAAACATTATACACTCCGTCTTTCATATGCTGATATTGTATATAGCATTTCTAGAATAAATAATATTAACGCCATACCTGGAATGGAATGTCAGCCATGGTCTTGGCTAGGTAGTAGGCCTTTAAACTGTACCAGTAGTTCAGGTGCTCCCTTATAAACACTGACATCTCCAGAGGAACTGGGAAAGTAGCACAGGATTACCCAATTGTTCAGAATTTTCACGTTATAATCACTATAGCCTCATTTATAACCACTATGATCTTTCTGAATATCTAAAGAAATTCAGAAATCTTAATCACATTTTTAACATTATTACCCTTCATCAATGGTAAACATAAACGCACACATATATACTCAAATTTTCTTCGTTAATTGCATGTAAAATTGTAAAATAGAAGCACAACAAAAGTCCTTACATGTGAGGACAGTGGGCATTAATGCGGCAAACATGAGGAAGAGCATGGAGAAGAAGAGGAATCCAGTGTTGTTGAACACTTTGCTGGCATCATTGCCGATGTTCAGGTACAGCAGACCGATCAGAACTCCGATAGACAAGTGCGACATCACCCTCAGGTGGGTCAACACCTAGACACACAATTTCAAATCCTCAAATATATACTGTATGACGATCACCATAATATGAATATGAATAAATATGAATAATTTTGTCAAAATATTTAACATGCTGTAAAATTGACACAATTTTAATAAATCCTACCATGTCTCTGCATATAGTGATAAAGGTTCTTTTGAAAAGAATGCAGAACTGTGTGAGCGTGCTGGTGGCAAAGGTATGTTTTTCAATGTGTCCTGAATCCTGTGCAAACAGAAGAGAAGTTGTGTGAGGCAGATAGGCGCAACAGACAGGTTGACATTGTTTGTTCACCAGCCAGTGTATGTGCTACTCACGTTGTAACACTGAGATGGGCAGGACGATGTGGGATCATTCTTGTCACTAGAGTTCTTCTTGCCATCCTCTGAACACATGCCACCCTGCACTGCCTCGAAGAGCACAGGATTCAGATCACCATACTCTCCTGATGCCACCTCGATTACTGCAGAAAAACAGACGGAAAGCACACAGAGATTATGCAGAAGATTTAGAGATTTAGAGAATTCCTACTGTGTCTACAAACCATTTAGACAGTAGAAAAAACAGAACATGCGATTTATGATATTACTGCACAGACAATCTACAATGGACATAGAAAGTCTACATACCCCTGGTGTGTAGACAGGTGCAAACTAAGTACAAGTATAAGTATAAGTTATAAGTATACGTATAACTTATAACTAAGTATAAGTTTAGGGGTGTGCACATTTATTCAACCAGATTATTGTACTTTTTCGTTTTTCTTTTTTTTCCCATAAAATGATTCTTATTGTTTTTCACTTTAACTTATAGGCTGCAATTTCACTATAAAGGTAGAAAAGGTTCTGACATGATTTATCTTGGTTTCATTTTTTTACATCACAAAAACCTGCCATTTTAACAGGCGTGTGTAGACTTTTATATCCATTGTATATGGCCAAAGGTTTGTGGACACCTGACCATCACACCCATATGTGCTTTTTAAACATACCATTCCAGATTTAATCTGCCCTTTGCTGTTATAATAACCTCCACTCTAGATTTTGGAGGGTGAATCCAATATAACTGTGTGCTTCCAACTTTGAGATAACAGTTTGGGGAAGGCCCACATATGGGTGTGATGGTCAGGTGCCCATATTGTGTATTATTGCACAGAAAAACTTATAGTGTATACTTATAGTGTAATAAAGTAGTAAAATCCCTACCAAGTTAAGTCAAATTTATTTATCATTTGCACAGTATGTTGAGACATACTGTACGTTGAAATGTTTATGGCAAAGCTCAGGTAAATTACTTACATATAACAGAATATACAAAACACACACACACACACAAGAGCTTAAACATATGTTCAAAATACAATATACAATATA